>WMED01016979.1:0-13136 GCA_019650415.1 Pipa parva | reverse complement strand
AATAAACCTCATTTCAATCCAGAAATATTACTGTGTCCATCAGTTGTTAGATATATCAAATTGGAATGGCTGTTGCAAACACCCAAATATTTAGAACTAAAAATAATTAAGATTAATAGGGGTGCCCAAACTTTTGCATATGACTGTAAATATTTGTCCAAATATATTCTGTTAGTGGAGTTTTCAAAAATCTATACAAGACTTCAAAGTAGAGGAAAGGTAGTTTAACATGTTGTTTATCTAATACACAATGGTAAAAAATAAGCTGAATCTACCCTAGGCTTCTTCTGTACATTTAGGTGGTTTCAGACTTTGACTTGCCTATAGTTTCGGAAGGGAGGAGGTGAGGATGATTTGCTTTAGTTTTGAAATCCACATTTTCTGCCTTTCTTAGGTGGTGTGTTTCTAGCACTTCATAATATAAGCTTTAAATTACTTCTAGATGGTAAGATAGAAGGGTATAATATCTAGATCTTTGTTTTAAAACTAATATTTTTCATGGTTTCTTGCTTTTGTCTGTTCAAGGTATATGGAATCCCAATGATTCACTAAGGGCCTAAACCATGTTATGCTGGGGTCACTCTGCTTTTGGCCAGCTTGGTATTGGTCATGGCACCCCAACTGTTGTAACAGAGCCATGCATAAGCAGGTTTCCCCTAGCAACATGCGTCAAAGATGTGGCCTGTGGATGGAATCATTCTTTGTTTCTTCTGGAGGACGGTCGGCTTTTCAGTTGTGGCTGGAATGGAGAAGGGCAGCTTGGGCACAACAAAGAAGGAACAGACCCAGGTGTGCTTGATTATACTTTGAAGTAACTAATATTTTATGATTTATTAATTTTTCCTAAATCATTGTTCACTCTATGTACTTATTTGCATCATCGCTTGTCATCTAGAAATTATAATTTATAACTGTATGTTTAAACTTAATTGCTTACGTAAATGGAGCTGTGCAGGTTGTTCTTGGTTTCTTATTGCAGAGACAAAGAAACATTGAATTCACTGATAAAATGATCCCGTCAGCCTTAACTTATGAATAAGCTGGAGATAAATAACTATGGTACTTCCCGCTACCTTCATGACAGTGAAGTGCAAGGAAAATGTAGATTGTAGATTCTCTAATCGTATTATGGATCTTGCCCTTCTATTTCATCTTAGAATCGGCTGACCAGACTATGGAGAAGCAGGGTGACTATTCCAGTTTGCTGTAGTTCTGAGACGAAAGATTATACTGTTTCTGTTGGAACTGTCAAGTCCATTCTAATACCCTGGTAGTCAGGGATTTGGTTGTTAATTTAGTGATTTAGTGAAATCTTCACCATTTAGAGAATCAATTTTCAAATGAAAAGGTCCCAAAGGAATTTTATGTTTTCTGATGGCATGGTAGTATAGTGGTTTCCATTGACTACGTTACTGAAGTATTCATCAAGCAGAGAAGTCTGTAAAAGTTTTTTTTTTGTTTTTTGTTTTTTTTGCTTTAAGGTTTTGCTTCATTCTTTCCAAACAAGGAGGGATTCATCCACTCTGATAAATGCTTTCTTTTATTAAAATGGCTGCTAACAGAAATTATAAGAGTATGTAATAAAATGTTTATAAGGTAAGCACTAATATCACCAATTGATAATTTTTCACAGCGGAGAATGGTCAATACCAATTATATACAGGTGGATATTAGTGTACAAGTAAGGGCAGGGCTGTCTTTGGAAACACAGCAACACAGAAAGAATTCTTTGTGTGACTGGGCCTTCTTTGGTTTTCAGAGCTGGTTGGGAGCCCTGCAGAAGTACCCCCTTGTTTGTGGCCCTGGGTATGGGTACTAATAATTATCATCAAATTCTGGATTTGGGAGGTTTGATCGCTGCTGTGGAATGCAGAAAAATGAATACAATGCTTCAGTGAAGAATATGATTTCTCTCTTTTATGTATGTGCATAGATGACTGCAGACTGCAGAAAAAATTGTGATAAGCAGTGAAATATGTTTCTGTAATATAAAAAACAGAAATAATTGCAAAAAAAAAAAACCAAGTTATTCTGTGCATAACATTTTGCATTAGGAGTAGTACAGTAAATACAGCATCTGGTCACAATGACACACTGTCCTTTTACCTTAAATATGAAACCAAACTTATAAATAGACCATAGGTTTTAAATATATTTTTTTTTACTTATTTAGCACCCATTCTAGCCTGGTATTTGTCATCTTCTGTACTAATCCCTACAGATAAACAATTCCAGACGTCTACTGTCTAGTAGTATAGTGAAATATATGTAAAATTTATGTGTGGCTTGTTTTCAAGCAAGGGAGGACATATGTTGTTTCCTTGGTGTCAATCCATTTTACTGTTCTTGTCTTTCAGTCCAAGTGACCTCTCTGAAAGGAGAAAACATAACTCACATTGCTTGTGGGCAAGCACATTGCCTGGCACTAAGTTTCCAAGGTCATCTTTATTCATGGGGAGCAGGAAATGATGGGCAATTGGGTCACTCCACCACAGATCCTTTCATTAAAGTACCAAGGTACTGTGTGTTTTCCATTATGTACCAGGAAAGGATGTTTTTTTTAAATTTGAGTATGAATGATTTAATGACATTAAAGGAAAACCCAACCAAATGCTTCTTTAGTTAGTTTACTTACATTTTCTGAATAGATTTCTCAATACCAAATACTCAATCTTTGTTACTTGACAATATAGGAGCATCAGTGTCATAGGACACAGAGCAATAAAAAATAAGAATTAAACTTTACAGTTACTGCATTAGAATAACTGCCAGGCCAATCCAAATAGTACTTTTCTTTTCTTTATGTTACTGATCCTTTAAACTACAGATTAAAGGGCTGCTAGTCTAAGTAAATGACGTTTAACTTGGGCTTTCTCTTTCAAATTTAGGAAGTTTTCCAACTTTATTATATGCATATTCAGTCATTTTTGAGTATGCTTGAGTTAGTGATATATATCTATATATATATATATATATATATATATATATATATATATATATATATATATATATATATACACACACAATTTTTTTTGTAATAACGGTCATTTTAATAGAGGAACAAATACATAGAGTATGTTGCATCCAGGTCACTTCCATATAATGTTTGTGCTTGTATTAAGAAAGACAGATTTATAGGTCTTTATATTTGTTAAACTTAACAACATTGCATTGATTTCTAGGGTAGATGACTTCTTTAAAATGTTTTTAATAGCATGTTAACATTATTATTGTTGTGTATACTCAGTTAATAATTTCACACAATACATTAAATGGCTAAAAGTATTTGGACACCTGACCGTAATCTTATATGAGATTGTTAGACACCCCAATCCATTCCAGGGCTATGGCCATTAATATGGGTTTGAGGCCCCTTTTGCTGCTATAATTGCCTCCACTCATCTGGGAAGGCTTTTCACACGTGTATGGTGTGCATCTGTGGAGGTTTGTACCCTGTCATCCAGAAGAATAATTGTTTGGCTAGGCACCGATGTTAGTCAAGTCCAAACCCAAACAGTCATTACCCTCATTTACCAAATTCTAAAGTAATTTCTATTCATTCTGGTAGGTTGCAGGATTCTAGCATCCACTAAATCTAGATTTTTTTCAGATAGAACAGCTAGTGAAAATTGATTCATTAGTCTAGAGCTGATGCTTGGCATAGGACAGGGGTCGGCAAACTTAGATGAGGAGGGAGCCAATTCGCACCCTCTTCCAGCGGCGACAATTTTTCAGTGAGCCGCAAAGGGGGAGGAGCGCACTCTCCCGACCACATGACCTGCCGACGGCCAATCAGTAGAGGCGTCGGAGGTCATGTGCGGAGCTTCGGAGGTGTGCTCCAAGCCACAACAAGGTAGCTAAAGATCTGTGTGTGGCTCGCGAGCCGCACTTTGCCAACCCCTGGCATAGGACATAGTGAATTTTGGATTGTGTGCAGCTGCTTGACCGTGGAAACCCATTTTATGCTTCCGAGCCACAGTTGTCATGCTTATGTTATTTCCAGAGGCAGTTTTGTCATTAGAGTGATGCTGCAGAGAATACTAGGATAGGAGTATATCCTATGCGCTGTGAGTTTGCATAGTCTATCTCATGGTTCACTGTTGCTACCCTGTTCCACTTCACCACTTACAATAGACTTTGGGGGGAATTCACCATTCTGCGAAGTGAGCTCCGAAGCCTTCGGCTCACTTCACAAATGGTATTATGCATATGCTGATTTCCTGCGCGCGGACATCAGCATACGCATAATACCATTTGCGAAGTGAGCCGAAGGCTTCGGAGCTCACTTCGCTGATTAGTGAATTCTCCCCTTTGGCAGATTTAGTAGATCATAAATTTCACAAGCTTAATTGTTGCAAAGGTGTCTTCCCGTTACAGTGGCACTTTAAATACACGTAGCTCTTCAGTGTGACACATACTACTATCACTGTTTGTTTATGGACAATGCATGACTTTTCCATCTGTTTGCAGTAGGTATGGCTGAAACATATCTATTCAATAAGTATAAAGGGTGTCCACCTATATTTGACAAATAATGAAAATTATTATAATGAAAATTAGGTGTTTAATCCTAGAACCAAAACCTTCAGTTTCCACAGTAAAGGTGCTGTTTGCAACAGCTAATGGGCCCCAAGTTTTTTTTTTTTTTTTAAATAAATTCCAGTGAATATTTTGTCTCAGATTATTTACTTTATATTTACAAAAAGACAGGTAAACAATGCAGTGGAAGTCTTGCATTCTTTAAAAAAATATATGTTGTAATGCTGTATCTATTTCTGGCTCTTTTTTGTACAGGTTAATCAAGAAATTATTTCAGCATAAATTACAACAGGTTTCATGTGGCAACCAGCACTGCTTAGCTCTTGCGGAGGGTAAGGAAAAGTGAACAGAACAGACTGTGTACAGATGGCACAGACGGCACAGACTTGGCTGCATCATCAGAAAATCATTTGTCACAAAGTGCCTTCCAATGTCCATATTACCAATGAAAACTACTGATCTATAAATCTTAAACTAATTATCCTTCACCTACATGGGGTTTTAATGGTATACTCAGCAGAGAAAATACATTCAAGCAGACATGGTCCACCTATATATGTTAAGTAGGGAGTAGCCTTAGCTGAAGCTAAAAGCACAAATAGAAGCAGTCTCCATGTTTCTTCTGCACTGATGCCCAACTCCAAACTTTAGTCAGAAGGGGTGGTGCTAAGGGCAGCTGATATAGCTCCTCCAATCAGATCCCTCAAATCCATGATGTAGCAGGAATCTGACTGGAGGAGCCAAAATGTCAGCTGCCCTTTAGCTCCTCCCCTCCTGTTTTTCAGAAACCATAATGGGTCTTTTCAGGTTTCTCTATAATATTTTCCACCCTCTTATGAGAAGTTGAAAAAACTTTTTTTTTTCCTACAAAATTGCACAATGGTGAAATGTCAATTTTGACTGCAAAAAAGTTGAAACTGACGAAAATACAAATACTTAAATTGCCAAAAGTGACAATGTAACTAAATATTTCTTAGCAAGCTCTGATAAATATGTTTGTTAATCAGTGCTATGGCATGCATGTATAGCCAAACACATACAATAAATGTATATTCTAATGGGCAGCTTCTCCATTTCAGAGAAAAGTTGGTAAAAATTCAACAAGAATAAAAGCACTAGTGCAGCACACCAGCCTATGATGTACTCTTGCCCTATGCTTCATCTTCACCCCTTGCCCTCAGTAAAGCAATTAAAGATCAATTTATGTTTTCCATTTAACATTCTTAACTCGAAAAGATGAAATCGGATCTTACAATGCACTTAGGGTGAAATTTAATAAACTCGAAAAGACCCAATTTTCGTCTTTTTTGAGTTTATTAAATTTCACTCAACATTTTAAGTGTATTGTAATTATACCTCTGGTTTGTTCTCAGTGTCTGCTACAGCTGCATCTCAGATATTGTGAAAGTAATACATAATGGTTGCTCATATAGAGAGTATATACAATTTGTTGATTTAACCTAGTTTAACAGTGTTGTCTTTCTCTATATCCAGATGGTCAGTTATTTACATGGGGCCAGAATAAACATGGTCAGCTGGGATTGGGAAATGGATTTGGCTCTCAGTCCAGTCCGCAGAGAATGAAATCTTTAGAAGGGATTCCCCTTGCACAAATCACTGCCGGTGGTTTTCACAGTTTTGCCCTGTCCCTCTCAGGAGCAGTTTTTGGATGGGGCAAAAATAATGCTGGACAGTTGGGTTTGAATGATGAGCAAGGTACATATTTCAAAAAAGTTTTTCATATTCTGTATTGCAGTAGAAGGAAAGAAGACTGAGGTTTAACCTATACTGTATTTCCTGGGAAAGATTTTTTTCACTGGGGAGTTTCTTTATACAAAAAAAGTATTTTAGAATAACTGTAATCTGTTCCTTACCTATGTTTATCTCATTGTTTCCCTTTAAAAGTCAGTTAACCAGTCTTGCTCATCTACATTTGTATTAAAGCGCTTAAAGTGCACCTGTCACATCAAAACTAATACTAAATTAGGTTCTACTAATGACATAAACATTTTTGTAAATATATATGTATTTTAAAAACTGTACCTTTTTATACAGCATTTCTCTGTCATCTTCCCTCCTCCAATAAGATCCCTGCTAGATCGTGATTTACAGGATCTGATTGGAGGAACTATAATGTTAATCATCATTTGGCCCAACCCAACTCAGAAAGAAAAGTCAGGATGACAGGGAAGATGAAGGAGAAAAATGCTGTATAAAGGTACATTTTTTTATACATAAATATTTACAAAAACGTTTATTTCATTAGTACAACCTAAATTAGTATTAGAGTTTTGAGGTGACAGGTACACTTTAACTGTCCCTTAACATAACTTGACTTCAGAACTATCACTTTATATATAACTTATTTATTAATTATGTAATTGTTTTTTTATAGCAAATAAATTGTTTCTGCACCTAAGTTAAGAAACAATTTAAGTTAAGATCAATTTGTAGCTTTTAACATAGCCTTCTTCAGGCTGTATCAGAAACTGAATGGTCCACACCAACTCCTTTACTGGCATTTCTGTTTGTGTATGTTGTTGCACAGTATTGTTGAGTATGCCATTTTTTTGCACAGTGCTGGATGCAAATTGAATCTTGTTGATGAAAATAACATGTACATGTATATCTACATACCGGTTAAATTTTTGTTTGTATTATTTTTCCTTCAGACAGGGAAACTCCATGCCATGTAAAACCTCTGCGGAATCAGAAAGTTGTATATATCAGCTGTGGAGAAGATCATACAGCCATCCTGACAAAAGTAAGTATTCTGCTCAATTGTGGTCCTTGTCTTTAGATTAGATTACACCTGGAGTTCTAAAACTGAGATAAAATGCCAGTAAACCATTGCAAAATACACTACCACAGAAGTCTATGGTTGTCTGCATGCAACCACAGTACACAGTGTTGTGGTGCCTATTACCCCAATAAAACTCCTAAATATATAAAATTGTTTAATGCTTAAAATATTCAGCTATTAGTTTTAAAGGGATTAAAGGACTCTCATATTTTTGTAACAACAGCGCACCTATTGAGACACTCCTGCCCATGTACAATTGTGGGTGGTAATATAGAGATCTCTCCCACAATCTATATACACCAAGAACTGTAAGTATAAGAAGGAGAGGCCTCCTCAACGTATAGAGGAAAGAGAGTTTGTGCACCAACATACATGGGATTTCTTTACTGTAAGAGCAGTCAGGCTATGGAACTCTCTGCCTGAAGAAGTTGTCGTGGCTGATTCCATTAAAGCAGGGGTCTGTAACCTATGGCTCTTGAGCCAGATGTGGCTCTTTTGATGGCTGCATCTGGGTCTTTGGCTGTAATGAGGGGTGCTCACATGCAAGCACCGCTCATTACAGTCTGCCGGCAAGCGCTGTAGAGACAAAGCTCTGTCAGTGCTTCTGGGTTGCTAGCCAATCCGGAGCCGCTGACATCCCTGCCTTCTTGGTTGCTAGCCAATCCAGAGCCGTTGACATCACCATGCTTCCAGGTTGCTAGACAATCCGGAGCCGCTGACGTCACCTATATAACGTCACATATGTCAGCCGAATTCAAAAGGGCTGAGCGAGCCACACGTATATGGCTCTCTCAGCCCAAAAGGTTGCCGACATCTGCATTAAAGAGTTCAAAATGGGTTTGGATGCTTTCCTTCAGTGTAAGAACATTATATGTTATGGGTACTAGAAAACTGGAGGTGGGAAATGGATCCAGGGAATTACTCTGCCATATTTTTAGTCGAGAAGGAATTTCTTTCGATAATATGAGGATAATTGGCTCTTATGGATTTTTTGCCTTCAGCATTGCAGGAAAATAGGCTGAACTGGATGGATTTTTGTCTTTTTTTTAGCCTTATAAATTATGTTACTAAACCAAACATTTTCTGTAGCTGCGGATGGAACCTGTATCTGGAGATATTGTGATCCATCCCTCTGTACAGAATAGTTCCAATGAATGTGTATTTTTAGGATCTTGTTGGGAAAGCCTGCTTTAAATCACACCGTGCCATTAGTATAAAGGTCATGACTCAGTTCTAAAATATGTATTTTATTCTGTTTGAATTCTGTTTTAGATGACAGACGGATTTTATACCCTAGAATCTGTTAATATACCATCCAGGACCCAAGGCACCCTGCTTATCATTACACTTCCTTCAATGTATTTTACTTCATAGTATTACATGTCATTGGGAAGCTTCTGGATGAATAGAGAGTAGAACTTTCGTCTCCTTCTTATTAACATAGGTACAATATAAGAAAGGAACAGGGTTGGTACCAAACCTTCTCAGTACTACCTTCATTGTGTACCCAGACTGTAGTGTTATTTATTATTTGATTAAAGGATTAGGCATATTTTTAGAGGATATGTTTTAGATTCTTGTATTCCTTTTGAAGATAGATAGGCATGGTACTGTGTATGTTAAAACGTAGACTAATCTCTGTATTGTTTCTGTTATTTTCAGACAGGAGGCCTTTTTACATTTGGTGCTGGTGGTTCGGGGCAACTGGGTCATGATTCTCTTCATAACGAGATAAACCCCAGACGTGTACTGGAATTGATGGGCAGTGAAGTTTCTCAGATTGCGTGCGGCAGGTGAAATATTTATTATTTGGTTGATGGCACATTTTTTTCAATTAATATAAAGTAGTAAATTTCCACTGCCCATAAAAAGTCAGGGACTAGACTTAGAGCCTCATTGACTAAAGTGCGAAATCACTTGTCAAGTTCACTTCGCTACAATTTCAGTCACATTGCTAAAATAGATGCATTTTCACTGCTCACTATTGACTAAGTGGGGAATACGCTTGTTAAACAGGTAGAAAGCGGTGATCGCATCCAGAGGCGTAGTGTGACGTAGTCAGGCGGATAGAAGTAGGATGAGTCATGTAGAGTGAGGTGAATTTGACCAATGAAGGGCATTGACATCAGTCTCACCATGTCCCACTAACTGTATTCTGTGAATATTCTGTCTATTTCTATGTCACCTTGTCCCTAGGTCATGTTGTCACTTAGTCACAGTCGACATTGTCACTTTTGAATGAATAATGGCATTACACAACACTGAAGCCCTGCCATCAACACCCCACCCCTAATTCACCTGTCTGAAGTGATGAAACAGGTGAATTTGGAACAGTTCACCTAGTCACATTTGCAGCTTTGCACCATTCTGCTGCTTAGTCAGTAGTAGAGCAACCATTGTACTCGCATGCAAAATGATGCAAAGACTTCTGTAAGTTTGTGACTTACGTAGTTGCCCAAAGTGATTGTGTATTGACCATTTTGCAGAGTTTGCTCAATTAGCAAACATGGAGAAGTGGAGAATATACAAGAATTCACAGCTCTACGTGACTATTCGGACTTTAGTCAATGAGGCTCACGGTCTCTCGAGCTCTGCCTAAACTTTCTTCTTAATACATTTTATATGAGTCTTATTAAAGTGAATTAAGACAATACAATGATGGTCAGATTTTGGGCAGCTTTATTCACAGGCCAGTGGAGTCACATTGGACATCCAATTCCCACCAGCACCCGAAAGAAAAAAAATGTTTTTTTGTAACATTTTTAAAGAAGATTAGCAATTCTGAAACTTTTTCCAGAAAAAGTGTCATTAACTGGCATATCTTATAGCAATTCTGTCTTGAAATTTACAGGATTTCAATGCAAATTTTCCAGATAACTGATCAGGCCAACAGCTAATACCCAGAAAGATAAATGACTACAGTAACTATTTCCCTTTTTTGTGTCTTTAGACATCACACCCTTGCCTTTGTGCCTTCTTCTGGAACCCTCTATGCATTTGGATGTGGTGACCTAGGTCAGTTAGGAACTGGACTCACAAACAATGTAAAGTGCCCTACCATAGTTAAGGGGAAGTGGGCTACACACAGTAAACAAATTCCTGTGCATTATGGTTAGTAGTATTTTCTCTTATTATTTTTGATGTTTGTATCAGGCAATATTTAGTTATTTATAAAATATGTTGATTATTCTTGTCTTACGGTATTAACTTGTTTACTTTTTTTCTATTAAATTATCAGAAACTTTCCATCAAATTCCTGTATACTCCACTATAATCCAGTATACCAGTATATAATATATACACTGAAAACAGTGTAATAAAAATGTATAGCGCCTCAAAGAATAAAAATTGGAAAATGGAAACAATGGTAATAAAATATTGAGATAAAATAAAAAGTGAATAAGACCAAAAGATAAATAGATGATAAAACAAGTGTGTAAAAATCTGAAAAATACTTAAGATAAAAATGTCCCAAGGATAGTCCAGAAATAAAACAAGTGTCCGCAGCTCTGGCCAAAAACAATTTCTGTCGCCAATGCTAAGAAAAAAATCCAAGAAACAAACGTCAAGAACCGAAATAAACTGTGGGAGTGCAGGAACAAAAACAAAAATAGAGCACAAAGGGAGGAATGCCCTAAGTACAAATCAATAGGCAAAAATGGAAGTCCAGACATATAAAATGTAATGTGCAATATGGAGTATACTCACTTCAGCATTTTGGTAAAAGAACGTGACTTCCATCTTCTCCTGAAGAAGCTGACTGTTGCTAGTGAAACGCGTTGAGAGTCAGAGGAGTCCTCACTTTATTCCATGCTTTGCATTTTACACTGTTTGTGAGTATATTTTTATCCATTAAAGTTTATTTTTTAATATACCATCTGCACCATTGGACCCTTTTTTTCTTTCAAGTGAAAGTTTATCCTGCTGAGGAGACATCACCCCATTACCTTGGATGTTGTTTATTATCCGATATGCCTGCCTTTTAACATCATTTAGTAACTGCAAGTACAATTGGTGCTGTTACCTGCACTCTGTTTATTGGAGATTTTTTTTTATATGGGATTACAAGATCCACTTTAATCACATTTTATTATTATTGCTATTGTTTGCACAATATTGGTGGCATTCACCTTGCATTTGCCTAATGATTTGTACTTAGGGCATTCCTCCCTTTGTGCTCTATTTTTGTGTTTGTTCCTGCACTCCCACAGTTTATTTTGGTTCCCGAAGTTTGTAAGTTTGTTTCTTGGATATACTCCAGTATAGTCTTGTATACCAGTATATTCCAGTATAGTCCAGTATAAACCAAGAAATTTGTTAATACACCAGTGCTTGTCTGCTTTTAACTCAGTGGTGCCACTATTGTATAATGCTGTAACACAGAAAATTAGTTGTGACAGATTAGTCAAAATGGCCAAAACATGTACTATAACCTCTTTTAACAAACACTTGTACCTGTTCCTATAATACCCCTATATAGTCCTCTTCAGTACAATAGGTAAAGAAGGATAAGGTAGTGCAGCAGATGCATACTGTGCTGCCCTCAATCCTCCCTTTTCCTATACTGTGAATTCTGGGGGCTGCAGAATGGCCAAGACCCCTGTGATCTTATCAATACATTCTCTTTCCTTCTAAAGAAACTGTTCTGTTTTCAGTTATTTATATAATCCTGCTAGCATGGAGGGGAAATTAACTATATATGTCAACTCATATGAAAAGATAACTCATTTGCTAACTGATGTCAACTAGTTCATAAATCATGGATTCACTTTTGTTTCCATCTTATCAGTGCTAATGACCCAATATAATTTTTGTGGTTCAGTATGTATGTATATATGTTGTGATTTGAATTTGAGTGGATAAAGCCAGTATTGTGCATGAAATTACATTTGGTTGCTTCTGTCTGACAGCAGATACTGCGGCTTATAATGTAATTAAGCAGATTTTCTGTGGAGGAAGCAAGACATTTGTGCTGTGTTCAAGATTGGAGGTAAGCCATGAAATGCATGATGGGAACCTTAAGCCACCCAGCACTCAGTCAGATCATTTCA
The DNA here is from genome assembly GCA_019650415.1 of Pipa parva. NCBI lineage: Eukaryota > Metazoa > Chordata > Amphibia > Anura > Pipidae > Pipa > Pipa parva. The sequence continues at coordinate 743 of WMED01016979.1, read as the reverse complement.
GTTTCTCTTTGGGCTTCACATTAGAAAAACCCCTTATGAGTCATGCAGTGTGATTAATCTAAGAAAGGAAAAATTGCTGAGATTACAAAGCTGGTCCACACCAGTGCTTTCACTCATGGTGACTTTTTGGTGAATTGCTTTCAGAAAACATCTTGCAGTAAACACACTAACACACTGCCAGCAGCATTATTATATTTTAATCATAGCTTGAGAAGGCATTCTGTTTATAGGACATTGTTATTAGAGTTATAGTTGTATATAAGTCTCTGTTTCTTTGCTTTTCCTCTTATCCCCAGTTCTTCCCCTTCTTATATGACTGTTAATGGTTTCATATACTCTGCAGAATTAATGCCTTAAAGTGCACCTGTCACCTCAAAACTGTAATACTAATTTAGGTTGTGCTAATGAAATAAACATTTTTGTAAATATAGATGTATTTCAAAAAATGTACCTTTATACAGTGTTTCTCTTTCATCTTCCCTGTCAGCCTGACTTTTCTTTCCTGAGTTGGGTGGGCTGGGCTAAATGATGATTGACATTGTAGAGCTCCTTCAATCAGATCCCTTAATTCACAATCTAGCAGGGATCTGATTGGAGGAGCTATAATGTCAATAATAATTTAGGCCCTGCGCTCGGGAAAGAACAGTCGGTCTGACAGAACATGATAGAGAGAAACACTGTAGAAAGGTACATTTTTTAAAATACATATATATTTACAAAAATGTTTATTTAATTAGTACAAC
>WMED01016977.1:0-13136 GCA_019650415.1 Pipa parva | reverse complement strand
CAATACTTACAGCTAATGGTGTATGTTGTCAGTAGCAAGCACTGATATTGAGCATGAGAGCGAGACCAAATCCATATAAAAAGAAAGTCAGTATTTCATCCCTTTCTTTAACAATTGCTTTTGCTGGGTTAACTACACCTTAAGATTAAAAAAAAAAGGTGGATGACTGTTTAAAGTTTCTGATTGGTTATTTAGCATTATCCAGCCTGTCAGTCAATTCCTTAACTCTGAACAGGAAGTGGCTGAGAGAGGGGAGGAGCTTCAGTAACAAACTGGTGCTAAATTGTGAAGGGTGGAAATAAATAAATAATTTATATGACAGAAAGTATTTATTTAACTTTTATTTAACAGTACCAAACAGACAGCAAATAACTGTTGGTGCCTAACCTGTTCCTTTAAGGAGTATAACCACTTTCTATGCCCCCAATTGTCAGATCACCCATAAAGAAAGTAATAAGTTAAATATTATGACTACTTACCCTTACACATACTAGCTTTGCTTCATGACATGTAATGAAACATGAGGTATTCCAAATATGCCCCATCTGTGATCTGTGCAAAAGATGGTTAGCTTCTGAAGTTTCATCACACTCTCTTCTTGTGTTTATTTGACCCTTAACCCATCTTCAATTGCTAGAATAGATGTGTTGAAGGACTCCTTATGCAGAAAAGTAATCAGAAATGACAGGCAGTTGACAGGAGAAAGACAGAGACGCTGTCACAGTAACCAATATCAGAACTAGCGTCCATGGTTTGTTACACATGAACTTCATGTCTGTTGTTAAAATTATTCACATTGCTTGGAGTAACTACTCCTGAATCAGGTAGTACTGCCCTATGCACAGAGAAAGAATGAGTTGGAACATATGTATGTATGTATAGTTTTATTCATAAAGTGCCACAAATTTACGCAGCACTGTACAATTCAGCAATACAAATACAATAGAGACATGGGAAAAGTGCATATGTATAAGAATACAAATAAAATATCACAAGGATATATCACTTTAAGTGCCGGGTTGTGGTTGACACAAGAGGTTGGAGGTTCCTGCCCTGTAGAGCTTACAATCTAAGTGGTTCCCCTAAAGAAACCCTGCTGGGTATGTAGAATCGCTCTGAGCTTCAAAAAACATCCTTCACCTGCTGTTCTAGAATCACCAAGAAATATATGAGAAATCAGAAGTGCTCTGTAAGAATAAGGCAGACTAGACTTGTAAGTGCCAGCAGAATCCGTGACATCCTTTTAATATAAAGGCCCTGCACCTTTAAGAATGTATCTGAGGCTCAGAGTGATTCTACATACCCAGAAGGTCACGGAGGGAGGAGCCAAGTCTGCCTTTTAACTCACGTAAGGTTAGCTGGGATACAGTCCTGATCACTGTCACACAATACAGATGTTAGCAATCGGGATTACATACTGCGTGCAGGTAGGCAGGTTAGCCGGGATACGGTCCCAATCGCTGACATGGGTATTGTGTGACAGTGATCAGGACCATATCCCAGCTAACCTTAGTTCTACAGGTGTTGCAGAACCTCTGGCTTGTTAACCCCGGTTAAAAATCACTGGCTCACACCCTATCTTATGATGTGGAAGTGGCTTAAAAGAAGGGGGCGGCCCTAAGCCCCTTCTTCCTGCAGCCCCAGAGTCCTTCATTTAGGTTTGCAATGAAGGACTTTGGCTGGTAATGGTAAGCCTCTGGCCGGTAACAGTTTAAATGCTAGGTATAGGCATTTTGTAAAAGTCTAGTTTTAGCACCCCTTTAACAAATATATCTGTCATTCAAAAGCAGGATGATGATTGTATGACTCCCCCCCCCCCCCCCCCCCCCCCCCCCCCCCCCCCCCCCCATCAGCCACCCACAAATGTAAGGTACTAGTTCCATGTAGTGATTATTCCATTATTCCTTAGTGGTGCCCCTTGTAGTGTTATTTAATAGATATGGGCCATCAAACTCTGTGTTCAGGTGACACAGTTTAAGGGTATGAACAATTAAAGAAAGTAATAATTTGCCAGTACTCCCTGGCTACAGGAATTAGCTACAACAGATAATACTGGTAAAGAAGAAAGACCTGTAGCATAAGAAGTTACCCTGGGTTGCAGATGGAATCCCTAAGTATAATAGCACTCTTCTCTCCAAAAGAGAAACTGCCCATTCAGAATCAATATGATTAAATTCCATGTGTAAAGGTATAGGGTTGTTGTAGGTAACACAAGGGCAAAGTAGCACCTAAGGCTTTCTGGAGTGAGTAGCCCTAATATGGATAGAGATTGAGAGCAACACCCTTGGGTAAGGGTTTTTTGTCTGTACATGAAACCTCTGCAGTGATCATGTTGAAGAGACTTTGCTAACTCCCCTGTTTAAGTTACTGTGTTGCGCAGAACTAAATGATTGTTTATATTGTTTTATGGTGCATGTACCGGTAGTTTGATTCCTGGCATTAAAATCATTGTAAAAGTATATGTTAAAGGTATACTAAAATAAATTATTTTACCTCTAGCCCGTCCTTGCATGGAGTATCTAGCCTGAGGCATGAGGCTTTACATCATGGACACTACACTGGTGCATGGAGATAGCTTTATACAAGCATCTATGTTGTTTCTAGCTGAGGGAATCCCTATTGACTCCTCACATAGTTCAGGCTCTTGTGCAAATATCCATATAGGACACAATAAATGCAATCAAAATATCTAAATAGTTTTCTAGAGTTACATAAACCACTAGCACAATGATCTTGTATCAGTTATGTATCATGAGGACCATCAGTGCACATATGATCTGGGTCTCAAATACTCATGAGGTCATAATATCAATTTCTTTATTCTTCCCTTTTCCATCATATTTTTAAAAACCAAATGATGGCATTGTGTATTGTCTCCTTTCACAGGTCACTTTCTTGTAAAATTACCATTATTATGTTTTCCCCATTATCATCCCCTAAGGGCTCTAGGCCTAATACACCTTAACAATGTAGTTTCCAGAAGCCCTGGGATATATGAAATTTGGTTGTGGTCAGATAAAGAAGCTACGCGTATACCAGGCCAATATTTTATTCTGGGTATCCATAGTACAGTTACCACCCTCATTATTAAAGGATCAATTAATCCTACAACAGTTATATGGTCATCTAATTGCCACTGTTAAATTCAATATTTTTTAAAATATTTATTATTTACTTATTTTCGGTTGTGTTAGATTCATAGCTACTTTCTTACAGAAACCTCTCCTTTTTCACTTTCTTCCTCTTTAGCTGCAGGGCTCTGATTGGTTACTCAGAATTCCAAGGCTTTATTCAAATTCCTGGCTTAACATTGTAAACTGAACTGCTGTAAAGGAAGTAGGTGAGAGAGAGAAGGAACTTCAGTAATAGACTGCCTGTAAATGTAAAAGTTTTGCATTAATCAGTAATATATACAGCAAAGAAGCATTTATTTAACAGTGACAAACAGACTGGTTGGAATTGTTAGTGACTGAACTGTTCCTTTAAAAAGAGACTTGTGCCATAGAAAGACTTCCATAGTAACTGTGCACGTAAAATAACCTTTACTGATTTACTTATTATCCTATTCCATCAAACCTAACACCCAGAAGTTTAATAAAATATTTCTTTGCATTGTTTTTACTTCACTCCACCTTTTTTTGTATTTGCTTATTAACATAGTTGTCAGATGATATGCATTAATTATAGTTTGGCAGTTAATGTAACTTTTCTAAAATCCTACCAAGCTCCAATTAACAAAAGAAAACAAGAGCTTGAAATGATTTCATCTGAAACGTCTTGTTCTAATGAGCTGCTGAGATCTGGGTTGCGTAGTTTGCTGAAACGAGATACCGGGTCTTTCATTTCAAGGTCATATTCCTGAGATGTATCTAGACTGGCAATGAAATAAAAGACTGCAGGTCAGCTGTATAGCAGCCAGTACGAAATATGTTTATTTATTCACAGTGAGAGGGTATTAGTGATGAGGCTCATTTCAGCAAACACTGCCTTGATTTAGTATATCTGTTTTTTTTGTCACAATATAATAGCAACAAAATGCCGGTGTTGAATTTAAAAGATACCCTTACAGTAACTGCTGAAACTCAAGATGTCTGGACTTCTTTTTTTTTATACATTTGTGTAAATAATATTCATATGATTTACAGTAGATATTGGGAGTGCTAAAGGGAGATAATACTGTGTTACTGCAAATAGTACAGGAATATAACTTCATTAAAGGGGATGTAAGGTCAAAATCTACACGGTGGTCCAAAGCTATGGAGACACCTAAATAAATGGAAAGTGGTGATTGGAAACATCCTGTGTGTGGCTTGTTGCTAAGCTGAAGGGGGCAAATCTGTGTGGAGAGTTGTCAGATTGAGTTGACACAGCAGCCATTTTGAAATCACACTCAGGATGACATTTTCAATTGCTGTTTTCCATTTATTCAGGGGTCTCCATATCTTTGGACCACCCTATATTACTGGACATTGTGTTATTTATCCCAAACAAACATTTTCCTTATTACAAGGACATTATTTTTTATTTCTTTTTGGTTTTCCTGTTATTAACTGCATAACTGCTTTCATTAGCAGCATTTAAAGATGGTACCATATTAAGAACCCCAGAATTGCAAGCTTTTCCCTTTGTCCCCTTATTATTACAAGGTATTTATTTACTAATGGCTATTTAAATTACAATATCCACGCACTTTTCCAAATGAATAATTTATACCTGCCACAAGGAATTACGAGAAATGGCATGCCCATCAGAAACTTGGGGAAGAATCATATCAATATGGAGTCAATTTCATAATACCGTTGAGGAAAGCGGCCTGTTCCAGTCTTATGAAATCACTTGGTGTCAGATCTGGACTTGGCTTGTGCAGAGAGAAGCTTGGGAGAAGTACACTACAGCAAGTGTGTGTGAAAAATGCCTTTAACTCTTTACAAATGTGAAATTTCACTCACTCACCTAATATCCAGAGACAAAACTATTTAAAGCAGAACTATAGTGAGATATTATACTTACCTGAACGATCTAGCAGTAGTACACCGAGAGCCTCATTGACTAAAGTCCAAATAGTCATGTAGAGCTATGAATTTGCCACTTGCTCATGTTCTCTTATTGAGCAAAGTTTGCGAAGTAGCGAATACATGACCAATTCGGGCGACTAAGATAGTCGCAATGTTATGGAGTTCTTCATATCATTTTTATGTGTGCATGTGCACAGGCACTTCTACTATTAACTAAACGGAGGAGTGGTGCAAAGGTGTGAATGCAACTATGTGAACTGCTCTGAATTCTCCTGTTTGACTTCACCACTCCAGACTGGCAAATTGGGGGGCTGATGGTAGAGCTCAAGTGTTGTATAAGGCTACTACTAATACAAAAGTAACAACGGGGACTGCAACTAAGTGACAACATGACCTAGGGACAAGGTGACATAGAAATAGAATATTCACAAAATACAGTTAGTGGGATATTTTGAAACTGATTTCATTGACCTTCACTTGTTAAATTCAACTCGCTCCATATGATTTCTCTTCCTACTTCTATCTGACTGACTACGCCACATTATGCATTCAATAGAGATTGCCTGTTTGGCAAGTGTATTCTCCACTCAGTCAATCCTGAGAAGCGAATTTGTATCTATTTTGGCGATGCAACTCAAATTGTAGTGAGGTGAATTTGGACTTTATTCAACGAGACCCTAAGTTTAGATCAGCATTCATCTTACAATCCTCAGCCCAGGATCATGGCAAGCTATAGAGGCAGACCTTTTAATTATATTGTAACTTATTCTAATATGGAATAACCAAATTTACAATGGCATTGGTGAAAAAATTGGCCACAACTTTATTAAAATTTGAAATACCAGAATTTAATACCAAATTATAGCACCAGCAGTTGCCAAGCAACTGGCGAGTGTTAACTATTTATTAACCAGGAGTCTCCAACTATCTGGGTAGAAAACCAACTCTGTTAGCCATTGGCACCCACCTAGAATAGCCATAATTTACCAAAATACATCATTTACCTGACTATCTGGTTAGAAGACCAATGCTGTAAGCCATTGGCACTCCTCCAGAATAATTCTAACTCACCAAAATACATCATCTCTGCGATGTCAGTGCCACAAAATACCTCCACTGAAAATCCAACTGATTTTAGTTGGATTCACACCCCAGCATTGACAATGCCCCTTCGATATCATATTGGAAATTCATGTTCAGTATGTCCAGCCCAATCCGGTTCAAATGAACCCCATCATTCCATAGAAGGGCAGAATTATCTTTATCTAGTTATTTCTGTCTGATGGCCAACCCACCAATGCCTTTTACAATAGCTGTTATGGCTGCATTTAGCTTTATCCTACATTAATCAATCCCTTTGGGGTTTTTTGCCCCAACCAAATTTGTCTAGAAATTATGTCAGAGCATATAATGGCGAGACCTGGGATAATATTTTGTCATGTGACTAAATCCTGTTTTATCTGTTTTATTAGATCCATATTTTTCTGTCTCCCTGGCCTAAATCATTCCCTCCTGCGTGAACTACTATGTTATCTGGCTTTTTGCCCCTATAGCTTAACTGGTCTACCTCTGGTAGTATTTGGTGCCATTATAAGCCCCTAATGCCCCTCCATCTAATTTGTACTGTTTCAGTAGGGATGCCCAAGGTTCGTCCGTAAAGCAAATTTAGTTGAAAGCAAATGTGGTTGTATGTAGCTCTTGTAACAATTCAACGACCACCTACCAATATTTTTTTACACTTTGTTCAGAAAAGCCATTCTTGTTGGCCTCTTTGGCTGCCCCTATGCGGAACAAATGTGTTCCAATTCATTCTGGGGGAAAGCCTGCTGCCAACAAACATTTCTTTAGTACCACTCTAAATTGAAATATGGATCAAAATGATTTGTTCTGATGACATAGGAAAAGTCCCTGATGTATTCCTCTCAGTTTTGCAAAGTTTGATATGTGTTTTATTGGGCACAGTGCCCCCCCCCCATAGTCCTTAATGTCACTATCTCCCCTTTTCCTTGCTGGTCTGTTTTGCTATACTGTATGTTAATTTAAGCATTACTGTATTGTCAGTTATTATCATGTTTTCCCAGAGGATGCTGCCTTTTGGAGGGCAACACCAATTCTCCTACTCTGAATGCCCCAAAGAATGCTATAATGATGGCTGTTTTAAATAGTGAATTTTCGTAGATGTCGCTTTCGATGTGTGCCGTTATTGCTTTAAATGATCATAGGAGGTTGTCACAGTTACTGGTTTTGTCATCTAGGTAGTGCAAGATATGATTAAGGCCTGTTTCTTGCTGGACAACACATTCCACAAATGTGCTAAATACTTCAAAATAGTAATATGATATGGAGCATCCCATTAGGAGGCACATGTCTACTATGTATTTATCATTAAATCGACAACCTAGCAAATTGAAAGCAGTCAGGGTGAACTGGAACAAGCCTCAATGATGATTCTATGTCGGATTTAGCTAATAGTGAATGGCGGCTACATGATCTAACTAGCTATAGGGCTTTACTGAATGATGCATAGTGTACTCTAGCTTCATCTTTTGTTATACCATCATTGACTGATGATCCTTTTGGATAGGAGAGGTTATGTATTAGTCTGTATTTCCCTTGCTCTTTTTAAGGGACAATCTCTAGGAGGGATATTCATAGGTTATGGAAGGGTAGAGATGTGAATGGACTGGCCATTCTACCTAGTGGTAGTTCCTTACTTAGGTTTTGGAATACTTCCTCTTTGTTGTTTTTTACTGATCTTAGGTTGTTAGTAAATGCTAGTGTTTGGGATGGTACGAATGGGATTCTGAAACCTTCTGTAAACCTCAATTTGAGTATTGCTGTTTCTTTCCTGTTGGTATATTGCTCTAGCCATGGTAGCATGTTTTGTATGTTTTCTGGCATCTTCACCAGTTTGTTGAGTGGAAAGTGTTTTTGTCCCTCCCAATTTTGCTTTACTAAAGCACCTAGTTGCTGGGTGAGCTTCACTGCAGAAGAAGCACTTATGCCTAAATCGGCAATTGGTGTACCATAAGCAATGACTTTTGATAAATTGCCAGCATAAACCTTTGTGCCCAGAATTTGAAAATGCCTCTGCTGAGCATTATTAGGCCTGTGGGGGGGAGGGGGTCATCACCAGGAGCTATAGGCTCATATCCTGGCAATCCCACCTCATTCCTGTCCTAGGTGACATTCTGCGCCTGAATTGTTTGCCATATTGTAGCCAGCAATTGCCCCCATATGTTTTGTGTACACTCCATATTTCTTCAAGGTAGTTAAACTGGTGCGCCTCTTGTTCTGGGTGCTTTTTGCAAACAATGCTAGCGAAGGTCATAAAACCATGCACCCAATTGTTTATTGTTCGTGATAAGGTGATATGATGCTTGTCTTGGTTTGACCGTTTAATTGGTAAATCTATCAATTCTTTATTAGAGTTGATGAGGGAAAATATATCTACGTATTAGCCTGACCAGATTTTTTCTTTTGTTGCTTGATCTATATGTAGACTAAGGGGGAAATTCAGGAACCTCCGAAGTGAGGCGCGTAGTGTTCGCCTCACTTCGGAACAAGTGACATGCGTATGCTGATGTCCTGAACGCGCCTCACTTCGGAGCTTCCTGAATAACCCCCTAAGTAGTGCTGTTTTGCATTGTTATTGGTTTGTAAATCTCTGGCTTGTTCTGTATGGTGTGTTATCCTATTGTCTCTCAATTGTCCTGTTGTTGTAGTGTTGTGTGGACCTGTTTCTGCTTGTGTTTTGTTACCTGTTGTGTTAATACTAGCTAGAATAGAGCTGCCACTAAATGGCTACTTCTTTCTACACCCTGCTCTTAACCCTGATCCCAAACCTGTGTAAAGTCATACTCACTATCAGAGGGTGGGCCAGATGTGCTTTCCTTGTGGCTGATTGTAGTGACGTTCTGGTAGTTGGGAAAACTCCCCAGAATCTCCTTCATCTGTGTAGGTGTCTGTCTCAGCTGTATTCTTGTGCGTTTGTGGTTGGTGCAGCAGTCTCATCTGTGTCACTCTCCAGCTGGTTGTATCTCCTCTTTCTTTTATTGTGTGTAGAGTTTCTGGTCCCAGGGCATTCTTTGTGTTGTTCATTCCTCTGTTGTTCTGTGCTGGTGTTGGTGAGCCGCTGTATCGCCCTGTGTCCTTATTGTCCCTTCCCTCAATATTCGTGAGGGCTGGGCTGGCAGCTTGCATGAGGATCAGGATTGGCTTAACATGCACCTACAACTGGGGCAGATTGGAAACAGAGAAAAGAGAAAAGAAGAGTATATTTTTGACATTTCTCTAATATGCATGAAGCAAGTAGCAGTTAATGCAGAGAGGACTGAAATAAGGTTTAGTGAAACTGAGCCAGACAGTGACTGTAACACAACTAAAAATGTTTGTATTGTAAAGAATAATGTAGCGTTTATTATCATTTATAAAGCAATTACAAGTCAAATCAGAGTTTCCTAACCTTCAGCAATTCTATACTATCCTGGAACTGTTTGGCTAGTGGAGTGTTGGACTTTTTATTTTTGCAATTTTCAACTTTCTCATTAACTCCCAATGCTGTCCTTTTGTAATATATACAGTATATATAGTCAATACTTCATAAATCTCAATGTAAACTTAAGTTCAGTGCAGAATCGTTTTTATATACATTACAGTATATATAAGGATTTTCCATACAGAAAAAAAATGATTTAATGCAAAAACAAACCCATCAACATTTCAAGCCACCCATGGGACCTTTCTTAGGACAAACACCTCAATCAAAGTGACTTATTTAAATAGGTACAAGAAAGTTCCCAGAATCCTCCACCCATACATAAAAAAATCAAGATGTCTCCCAAATCAGTGACATCTAGAAGCATAAAAACATATATACAATGGTCAAAAAGTTCTTTTCTGTATTTACAGTAATATCCAATAGAACATATAGAGCACAACCATTATGATATGTTGACAATATAATAAACAAAAAAAGGCAAATTACATAGCAGCTTTATACAATACAATCTCTTATAACAGTTAAATTCACATAAAGAACATTGAAAGAACACATTTCAATAAGGCCTCCTTGGAACAACCGTTTCCAGGAGTTTTGATCCATAAACTTCTTTTTGTGCCAATAAAGGAGTCCAATTTCCACCCCTAGATGATTTTGGTACATGATCAATTGCTTGAAAACTGATTGGCGGTAATTTATGACCAACCTGGAGGAAATGTTGCATTAGCGGAATATCTGTTTTTCCCTTTGAGGTCAGCTGACCTGTGCTTGCCCATGCTCTCATGAAAACCATATGGTGCCTTACCCACATAATTTAAGCCACAAAAGCAAATGATCATATACAGTACAATACTTGTGTGGTAGTACAGGTAATATGATGTTTAATCTTATATATTGTTCCAGAATGTGGATGGCAAAATGTGGATCATGTAATCATATTCTTACAGGTAGCACAGCCCCCACCCCAGGAAACAACCTGATGGTAATGGTGGGAAAAAATTTACTACTTGACTGATAGCATACAATCGGATCTGAATGCATGAGGATATCCCTCAAATTTTTACCCCTCTTATAATTCCAGAGTGGAGAGTTTTTCAACATAGTTGGTAAATTTGAATCACTTGCAAGTGAATTCCAAGCATGATTAACAATATTTCTTAATTTAGTAGATTGTATATTTAAAGTATTGGATATTACAAATCTCTCTCTTTCTAATTTAACAATTTATGCTGCTCTTCTGCTTGAGCCAATATTTTCTCCAAAGCCAAATTCAAATTAACAACCCTGCACCTCCTTTTCCAAAACCTATTGCACCTTTATTTAAGCTGTACGTCTATTTTAGTGTTCTCCAAATTGTTTTAAACTACCCTCAAAAATTGACAGTAGATAAGAGATCTCTTTATAGCTATGGAATGATGACTGCTGTAATGACGTTTATGAAACGGGTGATATCAAAGGCCATTCTCTTTGCAAAAAAATGTCAACATCCAAAAAAGCAGACACCGTCCTTGTTATCTGTTAAAGATAAACATAAAACGTACACGTGAGTCAATATTATTTAAAGAAGCAACCACCTCTTTTAAAGAACATTCAGTGCCCTTCCATATGATGAATAGACCATCGATATAGCTTAACTAGAGTAACAATTGTTCATCATAAGCAGGGATGATATTTGCTAATTCATATTGATACATAAAGCAATTGCCATAAGGTGAAGCCATGGCTGCAACCACAACACGTGTTTTTTTTTTCCAAATACAAAATAGTTCAAAGTAAGAGTCATTTCCAATAATCTACATATATAATCATCTGGTGGACCATCATATGCTGTAGATAAAGTAAGTACCTCATGTATAGATTCAATACCTACTTGGTGAGGTAAGATGGTATAAAGACTTGTAACATCCAATATAGTTAACGAAATCTCCCCTTTTGGAAGATTTTACACTTGAAGATGGTTAATTAAAATACTATTCTCCTTCAAATAGCAGGGTGACTTCTGAACACTTTTCTGTAAATGTAAATCAATGGTTCTATTAAACTACTCCTTAATGATACGATGGGTCAACCCGGTGGTTTGGCGACACATTTGTGTATTTTGGGGAGACAATATAAAACTGGACATGTTGGATATACCCGTGTCAAAAAATGTTGGTCTTCCCCATTAAATTGCCTTCTTGAGCAGCCCTAACCAATGTGTCTTAATAATAATTATGTCAATGTAATCAATGTCAAATTATTTACTGGGTCTCAGAGGAGTCTTTCATAAATCCTCTCCCGAATTAATTACTGTAGAACCTCCAGACGATACTGACTATGCTCCCGAATAACAATAGCGCCCACCATTATCGCCCTGTGCCTGGTCTTTATTCCTTTTAAATGCATTGTTCCCATTTTGCACCAAGGTCTTTGAGAGAAGATTGGATGGAGTGATATATATAAATATATATATATATATACTGTATATATTAATATGCACTACCAAAACCACTAACTTACTGACCAATAAGAATGTCTTTTCATCCTAGGTTAGCATATGGTATTGCCAATTAAAAATAGCTCTAAGCTGATGTTCCTTTGCAACAAATACATTGTCATTATAAACTGTGCTTTACTCTAGGGAGGCAGTCGTGCTATATCCTGGATTCTGTTTAAGGATTCTTTGATTGAGTTTCCCGAGGGGGATTTTTGACAGGTGCTGGCTCCATACTTGGACTGGTCGAATGCCTTTGCAAATGATCTCTTGGTCAGAGCTTCAAACGAATATGTTTAGTATTCCCAAACCTCCCCCCATCACTACTTTTGTTGCTGCCCTTACAAGCGAGTGGGTGACATTTTATTGCTTTGTCCCTATGAAATGATTTGGCACTCAAACAATTTCTAAGATAAAGGTCAAATGTCAAAGTTGAAAATAGATCATGGCAGTAATTACTGGTGTCACTTTCCAAATAAAGATGCGCTTGCCTAATCCTCTTTCTGTTCAATCAACATAATGAGGTAATTGCTCTGTATATTTAATTCATGCATTGGCAGCTTTGAAATAAACAATTTCAAATGCACATACTATCTCTATGGCTAGGTTCACACTGCGTATTTTATATGTAGCGTATTTAGAAACACGCGTCTAAAAAATACGCTGCGTATTTCAGTCCAGCATACTTTCTAGATGCGCATTTCTTTTGTACTTACTCAACTCAGGGGGTTATTCACTAAAGTGAGAATTCGACTGTCGAATTCTCAAACAGCGGATTCCCATAGCAAAACCGCGACAATTTCTCCATTATAAAGAAAAAGAAAGTTTACCTTAAAGGAACAGTTAATATTTCAATAGTTATTTCACCTGTAATTGTAACTGGTAAATAAATGATTTTTGCAATATATTATATATTTATGTTCATTGTTTTTTGCATTTAGAGCCACTTTCTTACAAAAGTCTCTCCTCTTTCACCTACTTCCTCTTATGTCAATGACTTGAAACAGTCAGAAAGAAGTAGGTGGACAGCGACACTGTAAGTCTCAAATATGAAAGATTCTGGGCCTCATTGATTAAAGTGCACCTGTCACCTTTAAAGGAACAGTTTAAGCACCAACAGTTATTTGCTGTCTGTTTGGCACTGTTA
>WMED01016976.1:0-13136 GCA_019650415.1 Pipa parva | reverse complement strand
GTTTTTATTTACGATTTACACAACGTGCCAACTTTTCTGATTTTGGGGTTTGTACAAAGGTCCTTGTGCACAGTCAATCACCTTACCTTTCCTAGTCATACTTAATGCTAGATATGCACAATTAATCAGGACATGACAGATAATAGCAAGCAAGTCAAATAAAGGCTGAACTTGTTTTTATTGCACCTTTCTAGGTATAAGTACTTAGGGCTTCTCTAATGACCTTTATGTTCAGATGCTCATTGGATGTATTGTCCCTACCAGCTTTATGAATTCTCACAAGAAAAATATGTTATGATCCAAATTTGGACTCATTTGAAGGAGAACAGTCAACACATATTTACCCCATTATTTTTTACTATCCTGAAGTCATTTACACAAGGTCACATAATGAGTGATGTGTTATTTTTGGTAACTTTCTAAAATTCATTCAGTTTTCATACTCAAATCTTGTTTTTACTAAATAGGATCCCCTGGGTGCAGGCCCCATTTACTTTTGAAGGGTACTGTATTTTTTCGTAGATACAAAGTTAACTGATATGTGGCTCCTCCAATCATATCCCTCAAATCACAATTTAGGAGGGATCTCATTAGGGGAGCCAAGATATCAGCTCCCCTTTAGCTCCACCTCCTCTAACTCAAGCTTGAGGTCGAGCTAATATAATGTACATGCAAATATTAGTACCATAATGTCTACAAATTATCATAGTTTGTCAGTTCCTTCTGCAATCTAGTAAATTTGAAGAAAGTTAGAAGAGGTCATGAAAGTATCCTGAAATAAAACGCCAGACCTAGGATGCTGTCATGGATTATCCCCACATGAATGTGGCAAGTTTGTACATTAATATACCACATGGATAAGGCATAAGCTATGTTGAAAACATTTGTACAAAATTAAACTGAACCCAAACTGGATTCTTTTTTGGATACTCTGCTTGATATAGTTTTAACTAAGAGCTATTTCAGATTTGGTGAAAATTAATTTCTATAGATGCAAGGAAAAAGTATGGATGCACCTGTGGCATGGTCATATGCCAAAATATTCATGAATGAGTTTGAAACATGTGCCCTTTTCAGAATCTCATGTTTACATGCTTACCCCACGTATCCTTCATTATGGAAAATATGTGGACAATGTATTTTTTATATGGGAGGGGCCAGAAGAAGGATTGAAACATATGTATGATTATATTAACAGGGTACATGAGATCATAAAGCTTGACCTACAATATAAATCTAACATTTTTTTGAATGTTGAACTGCGCATACAAAATGGAGCTCTACACACTGTATTATATTGCAAACCAACTAATCCTTACATTCAATAGCACATATAGTCCCCGTTATTGTTATCCTCACTGTGTCACTACTGTCAAGTAGCGCTATTTATCCAAAGTATAAAGCCAAACAGATGTAACTTTAAAGGGATTAACTAATGCATAATGAATTAATTGACACAATAATGTACAACTAATATTTCTAAGGGACTACCTCATAGATGTATTTTCACTGTGAATTTGTTTTTAATTGTATTTAAGTAAGAATTTAAATAAAGGAATATTATATATTTGGAAGTACCTCAATTGTTGGGTGTGCTAATTTAAGACGCTGTATAATGTATTATACATTGCCCTTTTGTCCTAAGCACGCTAACCCCCAAGATTTAGGGGATATCTATTTTTATGTGAGAGTGCTTGGTGTATCCTTAATTGTTTGAGATCATGTTAATCACCCACACGTAAATTAAAATAAGACAACCGCAACACATACAGACTCTAACACATAAAAGCGCAACCTTGAATAAGGTATTTCAGCAGTTTAATCACAGCTGTTGCAAAGAAAATAGGAAAACACACTTGCAGGATGCAGCTGGCTTTCTGTTATACAGTAGCCATATGTACACAGCAGCTGGGAAATGTATGAGTGTATATGAAATCAGTAACTGAATCTCGAAATCTATCAAATTACTAGGCCTTGCTCTGAGTGAGACTGAATCTAAAGTACCAATACAGAGACAGAAATAACAAACAACAAACCCATCTTCTTCAAACAAAAAAAGGATTTAAATGACAATTTCTCAATTCTTCAATGCATACATGTCCTCTAAATGGTAAAACGATAATGTCTCCTAATTGCCAAAAGCCTCAACATATAGGGTTAGATTTTTGTTAATTGTCCGCTACTTTCAATCAGGGACATGTGGAAATATGAAAGTTAACATATAGTTATATATAAATTAAATGCGATGTTCACCTGAAATATTTTTTTAATCCTTTATAGCTTTTTCAATACATTTTTCTAAGGCAAGATTTTTAGCTTATAATATTTTTTTTGTCTATGTATTTTTCTCCTCAGACACAGTACTTACTTAAAATCACTGCTTACTAGTCTAACCAACTCTAGTAACCAGAGGACCAGTTATACAAAACAAAATAGGTTCAGAAACAAAAAGTGAAATCATTCAAAAACCACCGAAAAGGCCAATTGTAATTATTTTAGGAAACTGCTATCTTCAGTAAATGAAATTACATTTATGGCAACCATCCCCATAAGATTAATACGTGGCTTAATATATAAAATGTTATTAGGTCCATTCTTATTATCTCAGAACTACCAATATATTTGAAACAGTATATGCAATGGAATCCGGCACTCCCGTGAGTAAAAACAAAAAACTTTTATTCAACAAAAGTTAAAAACAGGATTCAGTATTGCAATCTGTTAAAAAACAACAAGGTGTCACCCCCTAACGCGTTTCGCACTATGGGTGAAATTGATTGTAGGAGCTGCAATCTAAGCTTCTCCTTGGAACACTTATATAGTAACACACCAGAGAGGAAGGAATGTACCTGATATCAGCAGCCCTGAGCTTTTGTAAGTGTAACAAATAGTCTTTTCCTTGTAATAAAGAAAAATAAAGACAAAATGCTGTTATTTTTACTCTTTCGACTGAAGAAAAAATAGTCAAGAGAGTACTTTGTATTCTCTTAAACATATGCTGTTCAAATTAAAAAAGAAAACATTAAATATAATACTATCATGCATAAAAGCAGAAAATGTAAGGTTTGACAGAAGGGTTTACATTTAATTGGTACATTTCCATAATCATATGGTATGTGCAGAATTTATTTTATAAATGTTTTACACTATCTGTTTGTCAGGAAAGGTCTTAAAATGATACAAAGTTTAGAACTGGTTAAAAAATAGACTCTGCCATTTGGTTAGAAACGAACTTTTTCCAAACATTTTTCCAAGTTGAAATAAGAAAAGATTTGCAAAACAAGACGCACACACATTAGTCATTCCAGCCAAGGATTTCTATTTTTAAATATCAACTTTGTGCAAGCAGGAAGTAACATTTCAGTTTATATTATAAGCTCTGTGGGGAATTGCCCTGTCTTCACTATTTAACAAACATGAACAAAATGCCTTGCTTTTAAGTTCATTTTGATAAAGGCTAACAACTATAGTATACAATAACAAGATTATCCTTTACTTATTGCATATAGTGCTGACACATTATTCAAGCATCCAATGAGAATATGTATCCACTCCCTGAGCTCCTTGTGGAGCTTACAGACTAATATTTATATAAATATAATTTTATGAGAAGCCAATTTAAGAAGTCTAGTATCCAGACCATAACAGTTATGCTGAAAGTATAGGGTCTATCATCCTGAAGTGCTAAATTATCAATCAGTAAATCAGTACCATTGGACTGTAGTACTGTATTATAAAAATACCGGTGCTAGTATCTCACAACTGCCACAGTGGATACTCATTAATATGTTATTGAACAATGACATGTCATCCCATCATAGTATTTGACTGGCTCAGGAATGTCACATGATACATTAAACTGTGAATATCAATGAGACATAAACTTAGAGCTAATTTTTAGCACATGCTCTGTTGAAACCAGTGCCTCAGACACCAGCTTTCTCAGCAGGAGGTCAAGCTGAAATACTACAAAGGCTGTCATGTACTTGTGAAATAATGCATGTAGAAGAAGCAGAAATCATCATCATCATGTAGGTGCCTTAAAAGTGAAACACTGTGGGGTTATTCACCAATGTAAGAATTTAAACATTTAAATGAATTCTTGATAAACAGGTGAATTACTTGTACTGAAGAGTTTGCTGAATACCTGAATATGGTAAAGTGGTGAATAAATGTGAATAAGCTCTACTGTGTGTTTATTGTGCTGCTGACATGTGGGCTAGATAAACATATGTGATTTATTAGAAGACTTTAGTTCTTTAACTTTTCAGTATATTTTTTTTGTTTCATATTTGCATTTGTTTTTAGGGTCAAATATTTATAGTTTTCACAATCTATAAATTTCATATGCATAGTCAGGAAATTTGAAATTCAGCATCAGAATAATTTTTGGAGTGTTGAACCATTTATTGTAATCTATCAAATCTGTCCAAAACAGGCTCCACCCTCTAAGAATTTCACCAGATTAAGGGGGTAATTCAAGAAAGTGTGAACTCACCTTGCGATGCTTTGCATCAGCTCGCCGCGACTGATACACGCTCCCTGCACACGGAGATCAGCGAACGCTTTAAAGGTACTTCGACTCGGTGAGGCGACTCGAGTGGTCGCGAGGTGAGCCGAAGTACATTTAAAGCGTTCGCTGATCTCTGCGTGCAGGAGAGAAGGGAGCGCATACCAATCTCAGCGAGCTGATGTGAAGCATTGCAAGGTGAGTTCGCACTTTCCTGAATAACCCCCTAAGCCAGATAACTAGTTAGGAGGAAAAACTAATAAACATCATTTGATGTACAAATGGTCAGTTTTCATTCATTTTAAAGAGGAACTATAGGCAAATTACACATTAACATATCCAGTACTATACCTTAGTCAGAAGTGTTTCTCCCCAGATATTTCATGTGAAGTAGAATGATTGAGTAGGCAGCACTGATTAACTCCCGAACCAGGAAATGTGTGTGTGACCAGTTTTCCAGGAAAAGGTACCCTTCCCCCGGACATTTTTGCCCTACTTACTACTTAGCACATGTGCACAAATCAGCTTTCCTCTGTAATCTCCTGCATTCCAAGCTTAATTTATGCGGCCAAAAGGTCAGCACACTGCTTAACCAATAGCAGTCAGGCAGCTTTTTCTTCTCATGTTGCCTGATTTGCAGAATAGAAAGAGGAAGGGGAGTTGGGGGAGGAAAACGTCAGCTAGGAAAACGAATTAAGGAAAACAAGTATTATTTCTTCCCTAAACTTTTTTTAACTATTTGTGTCAGCAATTGGCTTAGTATAAACGTATGTGTGCAGTTATATCAGCTCTATAGTGCCCCTTTAATGAAAGCTAAAGATGGGAAGTTCATTGGGGACTGTGGGGAGATCTCATTGGTTTCTTCAAATGTTATTAGCCAAAAAAAAAACATTTTTCTGATAAACTGTTCTTGATTATTTGTTCAGTTTTTCTGCTATTACCTTCTGAGTTTCTCATATTCTACTATTACCTACTCCCTCTCAAGCCTTTACCCAGAAGGTAAATTCTAGAGAATGTTACAAATATTGCAAATTGGTCTGTGAAGTAAAATCAAGGTTTATTTGTTTTCCAGCAAGTTATGTGCTTTTGCTTGTATAAGGATATAATGTCCTTATATACTGAGAAAATCGTTTTAACATTTGAAGCAGGGACTCTACTGAAAATTGCCACCAGAAATTCAGGAGGTAAAAATGTTTGTTTTTGGATAACTATTAACATAATAACATAGCTCAGTGATGGCCAACCTTTTGAGCTCGGTGTGTCAAAATTTGTCATAAAAATGAGCATAACTCATTTGGTGTGTCACTTTGAGAGAAAGCCATAATTTTTTGAAGGAGAGGCAACTCTCCTACTGAGAGTGCAGCACGAATGACACCGTGATGTGTGTCAGCAAAAACGTCTCGGTGTGTCACCTCTGACACGCGTGTCATATATTAGCCATCACTGACATAGCTTATAGGCTGTAGCTCATAGAGTTGATAAGTGCTTTATATACTGTATATGCAAGCAAATAATTTGTAAACTGCATAGCTTTTAGTGAATAGCAGCTAAGCACATTAGATATTGGCTTTAAAGGTATATTGCTGTCCAAAGCTGATTGCCTGACTGTGCAAGCATTGTGTGATTGCACATATTTTTGTCTAAATGACTGCATTTTTGTCAAAATATAGCTAAGTTTAGTGTGATATGTTGGACTGGATCTTTGCATGATGTATAACCCTTTTGCATATTACAAATATACAATGTAATTGCAGTCTGATCAGGATGGCCTGAGGCAGCTGGCTGATTTAGATCACAATCACATGGAAGCTGGGAAGATCTTTCACGTACAGGAGAAAATCCTTAAAAAAGTAGAATCTGTAGCATTGCATTTCTTCACCTTTATCTTGGACTACAGATCACATGTTTTAACTGGAGGGACCTCAGCCTATCCGCCATTTGTTGGCTTTAAAAAAAAGTGTGCCACTTTCTTTTATTTCTGCACTCAACATTTGTCATTAGTAAATTAGTAAAATTTAGTGCATAGTGCACTGTAACTGGAATGCTAGACAATGCAGCCTGGGTACTTTGCATGTAACTAAATTGGAGAGGAATGCAAATAGCAATAGTTGATGGAGGCAACACTTTTTATTGTACAAATGTCCACAAAATTAATAGATTTTATCATCTGCTTATTCTCCAAATAATATTCTGTGATGCAGTACTTGGGTCCATTCAGATGTGGGTGGTTATTCTGTACATGTGCTTTGTGTTATATGAGCAGTGTATATTCTACTTTCACTTGCTTAACATCTTACAAATACAATTATAAAAAATAAATCTGAATTTCACTGATCAGTAACAAATGCTCACTCCCCCTAAATATATATATATATATATATATATATATATATATATATCATCTTAGGCAGGCGGAGGTAGTGTTCCCATAATACCCCCAGAGCAGAGAGGAAGAGATGTAAATATTGGATAAAGTAAGGTAAACTTCCAGAGCTGTTTATCAGCTATTTCTGAATAACAAATTAATAACAGCAATAAATCTGAGCACAGTATTAGGTAAATTAAATTAGTAATTTTTCCAGCTTATGTAAGGTTGGAAAAGTTACACAGAATAGAAAACATATGGACTCGGTCACATATGAATATGGATATATGAATCAGTCTCCGGCAGTTGTTCATAACATTATATCCAAACTGAAAGAAACTTAAATGTTATCTATAGTCAAGGAGAGGATTGTTGCCGATCACATAAAGCCTTGGTAACAGACAGTAGTTGTTTGTGCACAAAACCCTGGGGAGTGAAACCAAATATGTGATTATGAAAATGTAAAAAAATTATGTTCCCCAAATGTAGCCATACTCAGGAATAAAATGTTCTTAACTGTACTTGCATACTTTGCCTGGCTCTACTGTCAGTTACAATTACTGCTCTACACAGTTTCGTTCCAGGGAGAGGAGGAGGGTTAACAGGAAATCTGTAATATAACTCAGTGCAAGATGTTTACATTATAGAAATCTTTTTTCCATTGGATTTGAGAACATTTAAAATGGTATTCACTCCAAGATGAGTGCTGAAAAACTAAACAGTTCCATTAAATGGCAGAATAAAAGTCAATTTTATTTGCCTAAAGATATTATTCTTTTTGCACAATAAATGAAATTAAGTCAAGAAGAAATGAGAATATAGTATATTATAAACACTTACTTTGTTTATAGTTGTTTGATATGAGAAGCTACATCCTAGGTGAAACATGTAGCTTCTGTTGAATAACACTACATACAGTACCATAAACATGGGTAGACCTTCACAATAGAATGTTATGCTTCACAATTGTGTCTGCAACCAGGCCTTTACTTCTTGGCTAATCAAATGGTTTGAACCTGATGAATGAATGTGTGTTCCCCCCGAAACGTTGTTCTGCTGTACACTGTAACACTGGTTACTAAACTATTTTAGGTTATATACTTCATGTTGTATGTGCGACCTCTATGATTATAATCATACATTTACTTAAGTATCTCATTAACAATGAAAACAAACCTAACCTTACTATATATATATATATATATATATATATATATATATATATACTATAATTCATATTTGATCATTTTTGACAGTGACTTCTGTAAACTAATAAAAATCATACCTGACTTTTGTCATGCAGGATCTAATCTGACAGCCTATTAGGTTTTTGTATGAGTGGGGCCGCTACCCTTGAATTCTGGTAAATGTAGTTCTAGAGAATCTGAAATGTAAGATGTATCATTTCACTGAATCACAAAGATAAATGCAAGTATATATTGAAATATATTGGATGTTACCCTGCAAGAGTTAGTATGTTATTAGAGCAGTGGTTCGCAACCTGTGGGTTGCGACCCTGGCAGGGGTCGCGAGGCTGTCCCACTGGGGTCGAGAACTGCTCCGGTACCCGGAAATGCCCGCAGGAATCCTTCTTATACGGGTTCCTGCGGGGTGACGTCGGCCTTAAACGTCACCACGTGATGCGCAACGTGATGACGTTTCAGCCGAACGTCACAGCGTGACGCGCGTACGTGATGACGTTCGGCCGAAATGTCATCACGTGCGGCGCAGTGACGTCAGCACCAGGGGTCGCTGGAGAAAAAAGGTTGAGAACCGCTGTATTAGAGGCAGAGTTAAAGGTATAATGCTATAATTGTGTGCATTTAGTTGTTTAAAATCTTTAGAGTTCAGTGACCATATCTTTCCTTTTACTGGGAACACATTTCAAAACAACTAGGAGGAGGCAAATAGATAACACCTATAAGATAAAAAAAAAAAAAACATTTTCCATGAATCCTGATGGATATGATTGATTAGTCTAGATCTAGAAAACATGCTGCCAGTTGGTTAAAAGAAATGGCTGCCATCTCATCCCCATAAAACAGATCTAAATCACACTGGATTCTATGATCTGTGAAAGATTTAATGCAAACTGCTATTTTACCAGAGATCTATATTTTTCTTTTCGGAAAGTCTCCCTGAATGTTGCCAGGTAAGATTGCAAATATGGGTTAACTAATGCAGAACTACAACTTCCAGTGTGCCTTGAATTAGAAGAAATTTAGGATCAAACATGGCTGTTTATTCAATGTGTGAGACCTCTAGTTTAATTTTTTTGTGTCATAGAAATCATCCCAGCATAGCTTTTATCATACACGTGCTATTGTATCAAAAGCCTTTGCAAAATTTTAAGGAGAATTATATAGTAAAAAGCAGTACTTACCTGATGTATGCAGCAGAAGTTCTCTTCCACTTCCCTGTATATGACTTGTACCACATAATAGGCCCCATGCCCTTGCTAATTTCGCCAAAATTTTCTTAAAGAGCATGCACACATCACTATCTTTTCAATCAGTGCATGCTCTTTAAGAAAATTCAGGTGTTGTTTTTTTTACTATAGTACTCCTTTAAGCAGACCACATATTTTGCCACCCCCAACTAACCTACTACTCTCTTCCTCATAAAGGTCAATGAAATTAATTTGACAAGGTCTGTCTTTAACATAGTATTACTAATGATAATACTTATTGAAGCAACCTCCTAAAAATAATCGCTTCACATATTGGGGATTATTGACTAAAGAGAAAATTTGACTGTCAAAGTGATTTCTAATTACTTTGGGCGGCTACGCCCTGATTCTCTGCTCCTCATTGCCTAAACATAATATTCCCATAGCAAATCTGCCAATGAGTCATAATTCCCATAGTAAAATTGTGACTGCATCAGTAGCAGTATATTCTGTAATGTGCGACTGTCGTTAGCTGGTGAAATATCCACATCACAGAGTTCGCTGAATACCAGAATATGGGGAAGTGGCAAATTCATACCTTTACAAGACAATTTGGACTTTAGTCAATAATCCCCATTATCTCCAGTACAAGTAAAACTTGCAGGAAATAGTATACTAGTCCAAAATGTTGACAAAGTACCTGCACTTAATAGATAGATCAGGCACATAAAATTGTAGAGAGGAATATAGGAAATGGTATGCAGAAATTTGCCTAGCTCCCAAACAGTACACTCACCATTAAAAAAGAGTCAATCCAATAGGCCGATGCATTCCATCTCTATTACTTCTGGGATCTCTCATTTAAAATGCATTATTCCATCTACCCAGATATCTGCTCACTATTTAAAATACCCAGGGCAACAAGCTATAAAAAAGAAACCCTTAATATATAGGCCATAAATCTAAATCTCTATTTAGTGCTTTAGGTTCTAAAGTCTTGAGCCTTTAACCTCACTCTGTCCTTTGATGGGATAAGATCTTATTATGATCCCCATTCCTTAAATGAAATGAAACGTTTCACAAAAAGCCTCAAGTTAAATTGTTCTTCTCCTTGGCACCTAGAAAAATGTTCTTTCAGACAAATTTCACCTTCTTATTTTTTAAAATATGTTACATATGTTCTCCAGGACTTTGATTTTTCTACTTCTTCTACTGATGTATTGTTGTCCACATATACATTTAAATAAATACAATTTTTTGAAACCCAATTAAAGAAGAACTAAAGTAAAAAAAAAAGAGATGTTAAAAATTTACCTTATATTAAACTCTACCATTGCAATCACAGCTTCATCTCGACTGTAATTTGTCTTCATCAAGGCAGAGCTCACAGTGCTTTAGCCACACAGGAGCCAACGCGAAGCTCTCCCAGCGTATGGAAATGTTTCAGCATCATCACGTTATGGGGAGCATTCTCATTGGCCCCACAATAATTGTGATGACGTTAAAACCCATTTGGACCGCCAATTCGATAAGTGGGTGGAGTTTTGCGCTGGTTCCTGTGGCAGCTGAAGCGCTGTGAGCTCTGCCTCGGTGAAGACAAATTAC
Organism: Pipa parva; assembly: GCA_019650415.1. Classification (NCBI taxonomy): domain Eukaryota; kingdom Metazoa; phylum Chordata; class Amphibia; order Anura; family Pipidae; genus Pipa; species Pipa parva. Next base: position 2,267 of record WMED01016976.1, on the reverse strand, counting down.
AGTCCAGATGAAGCTGTGACTGCAACGGTGGAACTTAATATAAGGTAAGTTTTTAATATTTTCTTTTTACTTTAGATCTTTAAAGTGTTTTATTTCATACTTTGTTTTTGTGTAGATAAAATAAATAATATATAATGTAATTATAAAAAAATAAATAATAAAAATGTTTTTAAAATGTTATTTTATGTGGATGCATGTTTTACATTTCTTGCAGCTGAAAAAGTCTATTTAGTATATACCTATCTAGCCAAATAATGGATTTGATTTTATTTGGTTTAAAATGGCTTGGGGAGAAATGTATCTTTCAAGTTAAGAGCATTTGAGAATGCACATTCATGAGGAGCATATTCATCAAAGTTAGAATTCAACAGTCGAATCACTTCGGGTCACTATGCTAAGATTCTCTGCTCCTTTTCACTAAACAGAGGATTCCCATAGCAAATATGTGACTGTCTCTTACGGAGTGTGTCAGTTAGACAGTAGGAGTCCTGCCATCAGCCCCCTAATTCGCCACCTCAATCTGGTGAAGTAAAACTGGCAAATGCAACACAATTCGCCATGCCAGACGTCAATGCTTGATAGTCAAATTACCTGTACACCTGCGTCTTTGCCATGGGATTCCACTGTTTAGTGAATAAGGAGGAGAGAATTTGTGACTACCGGTGCATAGTGACCCATGATAATAAGAATTCACTTTCACAATCGAAATTCTCACTTTGATGAATAAGCCCTTTCATATGATGATGTGTCAGTTTTCATTAACATATGAGTATCCAATATGGCGGCTTTGAGATACTAGCACCAGCAGTTCTATGATACAGTAATACAGTTTGCCCTTAAAAGGACAAAGAATGTACACAAAAATGGGAAAAGTAGGGGCCTACTTAAGGCGCAAAAGCTATATTTAGGATTTTCATACTTTTTATGTAAGCACTACATAATGCATTTCCCATTTCCAATACAAAATGCAATGACCCCATTTTATCTTGACACCAAGAGTTATTTCTAAAAATCTGAAGCTGAATACAGCTGAAAACTAGAACACAACAAAATAAACGTGTAGTTCTAGTACTACTGTAGTAAAGATTATTGCAAAAACTAAGACTTGTTTTGCTTCCTTGAAATACATCAAGGAACAACAGGGCTAAAAAAATACAGAGGAAGACCATTAGAATGTTACTATATCTGAACTAAGCTGGACAGAAAACGGTGTGAACACCAGAAAAGTCTGTCAAAGAGACCTAATAATGTATAGTTTTTAAAATAATTTAGAAAACAGGGGTGACATGTCTATAAACACAGTTCCTTGCCTATTATATACATGTATGATACATTACACCAAGATAGGGCAATAATGACTTCCTGAGTTGAGAGCTCCAACAGTAATAAAGAGAAGATGTGTGATCTATTCATGGCGATGCTATATGAATAGAAACTTCTAAGCCTTAAGAGTCTGTTGTGGATTATTTGACACATCTGTGGTGGACAATAAAACACTGCACAGGGATAATGTAACACTAAATTTAGATGTTGTTTTATTATCTGTATTTTTATCAACCAAATAATATTTTAGCAAACTGCAATCATCATTTATTTAAACAATAACAATAACTGACAGCAATGTCACTGCATATCTATCTTTTTGGCACTTCAAACCTAGGTGATTAGTGCCTATTTTATATGTACGTATGTATGTAAAATTGTACTTATAAAGCGCCATCAATTTATGCAGCGCTGTACAATTCAGCAATACAAATATAAGACAGACATGAGAAAAGTACATTATGCATTACAAGTGAGTAACTTACAAGTATAAAATCACTTTAAAGTGCACCCGTCAGCTCAGGATTATTACAGTTTTCTAAAGTATGTGACTTTATAATGTAAATCAAGTAATTGGGAACAAAAAAGTTTGCATAATGAAAATACACTTACTTGAATCTTGCCCCAATTTGAAAGCATGGAAGCTGAAATTTTCTGCCTGACCTGTCACTCAAACACTACAGGAACGCCCCCTAACAAGCAGGCTCTCCTCCCCTGTCTCCAAATCTCATGTGCACGTGCACTAGCATTATCAGGTTACACAGTATCATCCACTACACTGTGCATCATTCCCCACTGTGCATTCCCACACTGTGCATCCCCCCACACGGTGCATCCCCCCCACTCTGTGCATAATCCCACACTGTGCATCCCCCCACTCTGTGCATCGCCCCACTCTGTGCATCGCCCCAGTCTGTCCATCCCCCCACTCTGTCCATCCCCCC
>WMED01016975.1:0-13136 GCA_019650415.1 Pipa parva | reverse complement strand
TCATTATAAAGACGTGACTGTGACAGTAGCAGTCTTTATCTGGCGAATTCGCATCAATACACACCAATTCTGACTTTAGTGAATAACCCCCTTAGGCTGGATGGCCTGCTAAATAGCAGCGAGCCTAAGTATGATTTAATATAGAAGGACACCCTTGACCTCCAACTTTAAACAAGTTATTGAGCTTTATGATATCCATTGACCTCAGATGCAGGTTATCAATGTGCATATGAGCTTTTCTTCTAGGCAAGAAGCAGTTCACATACCAGGCTAGGTGGGGGTTGTCCCAAAAGTGAAACCATGATTTCAAAGGATACAAAGCTGAATAACTTGTTTCAGGTAAGGGGTCATGACTGTCATAGACTGAGTGACATAAGAAATATATATGCCAATATTTATAAAAAAAACAACTATTTCTTATGCAAAATGGATCATGTAATGTTTCAGATGACTTTTTGGCTTTTCTTTCATAAGCAAACTTGCTTGCTTTAGAAAGGATGAAGAGTTATCTATAATATTGCATGATCCATCTGGCCTAAGAATTAAAAGTGGTTTTATGAATATTGGTAATTGAAAGCGCAGTCCTTACCAGCCTATGTTAAACAAAGAGACTGAAATCCATAATATAACTAATAGCTGAGATTGTGCTATTTCAAACACAAATAAAAGTGTTTCTGCCTTTGTTACCCATTTATTTCTGCCCTGTCTCACTCAAAATTTATTAAGCTCGGAAAATCTCATTTTCGCTTTACTACACTAATGTAAATTATGGCTGCACTAATGTAAAGTATAGCTACCCTTTTGGATATATATTCAATGGAAAAAGTTTCTCAGAAAGTATCGATTGAAACAAATCTCGTGATACTTACCGGCGAGAAACTTCCAGGTGTTCACCCGATTAAACATGGAAAAGCCAAAATGAGGCTTTTAAGAATGTAATAAATTTTGCCCTAATTAGCCTTTCTTTTCAGTTCAAGCAGTGTGCATAAATGAAACACTAGACATTGTACAGCCAGGGTAATGGGAGAACCAAATGGTTCCTTAAAATATCTTACAATGTTAACTCTGTAAACATTTCACTTTCATTTCCCCAAGTGTTTATTTAATATAGATCCATTCAGAGAAGGATTATGGAAAACCAATTAATGGGAAACACACGGCATCCAATATCTGTTAAAATATTTTTTAGGATTTGGCTTTGAACAAACCAAGTCAATACTCTGATAACATTTGTTCATTTGTACAGATTAATCTAGCATTATTTGCACTTAAATTAAATATTTGTTTCACAACAACAATTAAGAATTTGGTGGATCTCTTATAATAATGCCTCATCTCCTATGTATTCAACCAGGAATGAAAGAAAATTTGCAATGACTCATATGGAATAAAAACATACAATAAAAAACACTTCTTACTACTGTTTATTGTTTTGTTTTTTTCATAAAAAAAAAAAAGTCAATTTTAACACAGAACAGCTATCTGGATCATACAGATGTTTTAGCAGACCAGACTCAGGTTCCCATAATTCATTTAAACTTTTTGTTAAAGAGGTATTAGATGTGACTGCATGGAATTTTCAGATTTTTTTCTCTATCTCATGACAATTGATATAAAATAGAATTCGCTTTTCCTTACCAGCTAGGCTGGCAACTGCACAAAACACCATATGATACAATAACATCAATTGCACTTTTACAGACATTTAGCTGAAATATTATTTACAGCTTTTGACAATTCGATATCAAACTCTGTATTTCAATAAACAATACTGTAAACTTTATAGTCCACATTTTTAATTTCCAAGAGAAGAAATAGTTGCCATTCACTGCTTTTTCTGGTTTTATCAGAATTTTTCACTACTTCCCTGGAAAAAGTTGTCACATAAGATGATAGTTAGATATGATAATGGAAGCAAAATTAGAAACACTTGAATTTGTGTGTGTGAAAGTGCTTTCTGTGTAATTACGCTTTGTTGCTACATTTCTGTCAAGGTCATTGCAGCGTAATACATGTAGGTAATTGGCACAGAATGCTACAGGTGAAGTAAGATTTTCAATAGATACTGGATAGTTGTAACACTGCTTTCTTAGACGTTAATTACAGATGTCATCACAATTCTACACAAGGGAATGTCAACCATTAACACTGACTTAGATTCTCAAGTTCAAGTGTTTAAATTGGAGTCCAAACGTTCTTCACAAGTGTACTCTTGGAGCAAAAGAACCAAGCCACTGCAAGTGGACAGAAACAAGAAGAGCTGAGTGGACCAGTTCCTGGGAAGGCCCACAATTATTTCATTATTTTAAAGGGATGACTAAAGCACTCAGAGGCAATTTTTCCATAGCAACCAATAAGGTATATTAGCATTTCTTGGTATAAGGGAAATAGTATTTTGAAAGACAACTTATTATTGGTTGCAGTGAGCTAATAGACTAATTGCCCCTGTTGATGAATTCCCTACTCAATATTCTGTTGGAAGGATATTAAATTAAGAACATGTGTGCAGATGTCTTTCCTATATCTGCTGGTAATATAGAACTTTTTGATATTAGTAACTTCATTATCATTTTCCAGTTAGCTGGTATTCTGATATTTTCAGTGATATGACTATTGTGGCCGCAGCTTACAATGCACCTATAATACCCACATACATGCAAGAGGAGCCTTATTAATGAGCTCAGTATGAACTAAATGTATTTAAGACAGACACAAATGTTACCATATTATTCTACATATTGTCCTCCTACAGCAACCCTCAGAATTGTTGCTAAACTACAACTAGCAGTTAATGTTCAACTCTACCAGTTAACAACAGATGGAGGTTGGGGGAGGTTATTCTCTAAAGTCCTAATTGTAACATAAAGGTTTGAATTCGCCAGCTAAAGACAGTCGCAATAGACTGCTACTGTCACACTTGAGTCTTTATAATGAGAACATTGTTGCAGTCACTTTACTATGGAAATATTGTGACAGCCACCACTTTAAATATTGTTGCAGTTGAGATGGATTTGATATGGGAATCCACTGTTTGAGAATTTGACAGTCGAATTCGGACTTCAGAGAATAACCCACTGGACGTTGGACAATCCTGATCTAGACATCAGTTAATAAAACTGAGACGGGCGGATGAACGTAGAATCTAGAAATTAAAATAGCAACACTGTCTAAATAAACACACGGATAAATTTCATCTAATTGTGAGTAATCAGCTGATGTGGTTTAATGGGATCATTTGTAATTTCAGCCAGTTGACAGAATAATAATTGTATATCAAGTCTACTTTGCCTGAATTCATGCAGGTGGAATACAATGCATTATACAACACAGCACTCCTCTTAGTGGGAGTTGCAATGTTCTTGTCAGTATGGCCAGAATATATCTACAAATGAACCAATAAAGAAAACATGGATGGAAATGGATGGAAATGGAAAAAACAGCCTAGAACATCATGTGTTCATGACATCACTATGTTTCAGGATCTTTAACTTGAGCTACAATAAAGAACAAATCTAGATAACTAAAAGTGGATAAAAGAGAAACCAATGTAAAGGACCAGTCTCACCAGAGAAAGGAATAAAACTCATACAGATGGCAGCTATTCCTCCAATCAATTGTTAAAATGTCACCTTTTAAAGTTGAATTATTAATTTGTACTGTTTTGTGTTTTTAGGCAGACAGGGCAGGAGAGAGGGGTGCATCAGAAGGTTAGAACTCTACTCCTGATGTACCCAATTTTGTGGCCTGCCAGCCTTAAGTGGGGGTGCTTGCCCACTCTTTCCACACCTCTGCAAATACCAATGTCTTTGGTTATGTTATTAATTATCTGTGGACAGAGTCTTGCTCTGCCACATTGCAATATAAAACTATATGATTTTATTTATTGTACATATTTATATAATGCCTAAATCTTCCACTGCACTATACAGTGATTAACCAAGCACCTGTCCCTGCCCTATTGCATCTTACAATCTAGCTTCCCTACTCAAACACTCACAGACTAAGACCAACTTATTCAGGCTCCAGTTAAATTAGTACATTTTTGGATTACGGGAAGAAATTGGAACGCCTGGAAGAAAACCCATACAAGCATGGGGAGAACATTCAAACCTAATGTAGAAAATGTCCAAGGTGGAATTGAACCCAGGGTCCAAAGATAACCACTGAGCCACTACACGCATATCCATGGAGTGCCCCAAAAAGCCTAGAGGATTAAAGTGCACCTGTCAGCTCAGGATTATTACAGTGTTATAAAGTATGTGACTTTATAATGTAAATCAAGTAATTAGGAACCAAAACAAGTTTGCATATTGAAAATACACCTACTTGAATCTTGTCCCAATTTGAAAGCATGGAAGCTGCCATTTTTTGCCTGATCTGCCACTCAAACACTACAGAAACACCCCCTAACAAGCAGACAACCCCTGTCTCCAAATCTCATGAGCATTATCAGGTTACACAAGCATTATCCACTACACTGTGCATCCCCCCCACACTGTGCATCATCTCCTCCCCATTCCTTACTGTGCATCCCCCCACTTTTTTTTTTTTTTTTTTTTTTTTTTTTTTTTACTGGGGAGGTTCAAAATGCATGCTTTGCAATGCATGCACTTTGAGCTCCCTAGTAAGGGATAGTGGTCACGTTACTGGGTGGGGAGACTCAAAGCACATGATTTGAGCTCTCCAGCTTAAACATGCGTGTGGTCACGTGACCGCGATCCTATGCTAGGAAGCTCAAAGCATATGCGTTTTGAGTCTCCCCAGCCAGTAACGCTGACAGCTTCCCCAGTCAGTTACTGAGGAATCTGTCAGCATTACTGGCTGGGGAGGCTCAAAGCACAAGTGCTTTGAGCTCCCCAGCCTAGAGGCGCGTGCTGTCATGTACATGTGCGCAATCACATGATTGTGTCATGAAGCCGGCTTACTTGTCAATCAAGTAAGCTGGCTTCATAATACAGCCTCTCAACCAGACTTTCTGCTAGGCTTCTAGCAGAAAGTCGGTTTGAGAGGCAGTCACCGATGGATAACATTTATAAGGTAAGTATTTTTTAACTTATTTAAATGACAAAGTTGTTTAGTCTAACATGCTATTCTAGACTAAACAATGTCACTTTTTGGTGATGGGTGCACTTTAAAGATGGCAGCTACATGAAGAAAGACAATGCAATAAAACCTGCATTTTACAATTAATGCACAGGAAAATGAACAAATCATGATATTTAATTTCTATTTTAGATTTTTTATTGACTTTCCCAGTAGCTTGCTACTATAGCTTTGTAACAGGATGATTCAGAATTTCAGTGGCATAGCAGTTCCCTGCTTGTTCAGCCTCGCTCATCAGTGCACAGGCTAATACCTCCTGACAGCTGTGCGCTGACTAGCAAAATCCTCTCTCGCCTGCATGTTTTCAAAACAATCATCTTGGTGTTGGTGATATTCATGTTTAGGCTTCTGTCTGTGCATGATCCAAATTCTAATTCATGAACAAATATAGAGGCAGTAGGTTAATATCAATATCAAAACAGTATCAAGGATTATATGAAAGAAAGTAAATGCTATGCTATGTTTATAGCTTTCCCATGATATGCAAGCCTCTAGCACCTGTGCTGTCAACAAAAACATACAGGGTCACAGACTGTATAATCCTCTGTGCAATAAATCCGATGCCTCCAGGCAATAAACCTTTACACCAACATAAACAGGATCTAGAAATGAATGAAAAGTTGGAAGACTCGTCTTCTTATTATACGTCATTTAGATAGTGTGGGGATTATTCACTAAGGTGCAAACTGCCGAATTCTCAAACAGCGGATTCCCATAGAAAATCCATGACAGTTTCCCCATTGTAAAGTCGCGACAATTTTTTAAAGTTAAGATTATGGCAATTTTTCCATAATAAAGTCGCGATTGTGAGAATATGCTCATTAGAAAGAAACAACTGCGACAGTAGCAGCATATTGCGACTGTCTTTATCTAGCGAATTCACACCTATATGCAACAATTCAGACTTTAATGAATAAGCCACACTGTATGTCTTGAGACCACCAATAAAGGGCAGTGATAAACTACTTTCTCATCCTAAAATAAGTCCCATCATATGAACATAATAGTTTTGATAAAAGATAAAGTTAAATCATTTCAAGTTAATTTGTAGTGAATACCTACCACAGATTGAAGGCAGGGATGATTGCAGAGCAAAAATACCATTGGACATTTCCAATTTGTTACAGGAGTTGTATTTTAAGTTTTAATAGACATATACTGTATATATATCAAATAGTTATTAGACTTATTAAAGTTGTAGCCAAACACAGATGACCACTTCTGTTTTAATTTAACTATAATATCTGATGTATGCGACATACACAAATATTTTTATTAGACTTCTCCTACCCCCAGCTCCCTTGTATTGTACATGTGATATATATATATAAAAAACCATGATATGACAGCGTAATCTCTAATATCTTCACAGCTTGCAAATCCCTGCTCTTAAAGCTCCAAGGCCTTTGCATATACACATATCACCCCCATTCTTCTAAGGGCTCATTTACGCTCGATTTTACTGCTTCAGAGTAGCAGCTACAAAAATCAGCATATTTGTTTAAAATTATTATTATATATATATATATATATATATATATATATATATATATATTTTTTTTTAATCTAAAATGAAATCACTCCCCCACAAAACTAAATGGCAGTCACTGCTATAAATTAAAGGGGTTGTTCACCTTCAGATTGTCTATTAGTATACTGAAGATTGTGGTGTTATTGGACAATTTGCATATGCTCTTTTTATTCGATTTTATTTTTTTTTACCGTTTTTGAACTATTTAACTTTTTGTTTAGAAAATCTCTTTCTTTACATTTTTGTGCTGGTTTAAAAGGTATTTTGGTTGCTATGGTAACAACTGTCCACCAAGTTGAGTACTGAGTGAAAGAACATTAGTAAAGAAACTGAATACTAAATAAAAGAAATATAATATTCTCTCTCACTTAATTAGCCTCCCTGTCTCACTTCCCCTTTGTTGAAGTACTTTTGGTCATTGGTTCTGTTAGATTAGCATTGTCATTTAGCTCCTCATCGATACAAATTGCTCCAATATGACTGCTTCATTAGCACTGGTATGCACTTTTACTTTACATTACTTTCTTTATTATATATGGTCTCTTGCACTTTACGTTACTAGTTTTTGTAGTAATATTGCCTATTCTTATTGTCATTCATGTTGTAGAGAAGAGTAACGTAATTTCAATCCTTGTATGTCCTTATGTACATATGTAGAATTGACAAATAAATACTATACTATACTATACTATACTATACTAAAAGAAATATAAGGCTCAGGCTAATTTATAAATTGGTTGCTGGGGATCAGTGACCCTCGATAACCAAAAAGGTTAATCTAAACAAACCAAAATGATTGAGTAATACAAAATAAAATTATTTAAAGACCAGTCAGGTCGGGATGGGTCATGGTTTCTGCTCACTCTGTGGCAATAAATTATATCACAACGCCATCAATCAACTAAACAATCATTTCTGCCATTTCCATCACAAAGTACATTGGCTGTGGAAAAATTTTGTATTGTGAGACTGCTAATGTGACTTACCTGCAGAGGTCGCATAAAACATGACTCCATTTCCATTGTGTTTGCCTTTCCACCTTTTCACCTAAATAAGGTGACCATATGAGTTTACCCATGCTGGATTATAAAGTTCTGTTTGTTAGTTCTTGGGTGCATTCCTGTTTATAGTTTTGTTCCAGAGATTTTGACCTCTGTCTGCTTACTCGATTCTCCTAGTCTGTTGCCTGCCTTCAGACCTGTACCTTCACTATGATTTTTGCTTAACCCTTTTACCACCAGTGGACAGCTACCCTAATGACCATGACCTGGGAGCTCTCTGCAGCTAAGCCCACACCCCCTTGTAGTGGTCATTGGTAAAAACCAGGGGGTTCATTAGACTCTGCATCCTAGGGATAGCATGCCCAAAATCCCTGTGGTTCCATACTGCAACCTCCTTCTCCACCCTATATTCTTCGGACACAACATTACAGTATAATTGGGCCATGGGGCACCCAGAGGCTTCAGTGACTACTACTTCTGAAGAGATGCTGTTATCTTTAGTCAGATGAAGAAATGCATCAGTCTAGGATGGCTCAAATTTTGAACTCCAATTCCTCCCACCTTCAGTCTGGTCCTCCTCAAATGGTTTCTGTTGGTGTCTCAGCTCCCGCTGCTCCATTGGTGAACAAGGATCCACATATCCCACCTCCTCCAAGGTTTTGGGTGATCCTAATTCTTGCAGAGGTTTTATCAACCAATGCCAGATCCAGTTAGAGCTTCTCCCCTCACAGTCTGGTTCTGAAAGAGCCAAAGTGGGCTTCTTTATCTCTTTTCTGGTACATAATGTCCTAGCCTGGGCTTCTCCCCTATGAGAATATAATAAACTGGTAGTTGGAGATTCCACTACTTTCATTGCTGCTCTGCGGCATGTATTTGATGTTTCCAGCCGGACCACAGCTGCCTCTTCTCGCCTGATGCAGATAAAGCAAAGTCAGCATTATCTGGCTATCTATGCCATTGAGTTCTATACTTTGGTAGGAGAGACAGGCTGGAACAAGTCGCTAGTGGCTGCTTTTTGCAGGAACTCTCCAACCTATTATAGAATGATCTGGTTGCTTGAGATCTTCCTACTTCCTTGGAAGACTTGATCACCTTAAGCATTAAGCCAGAGAGAAAGACAGTCTGAGAAAAAGAAGATGCCCTTTGCACACCTTCTCAGGTGTGGGCATCTGTGGGCATTCTGTCTGCAATTGCCTGATAAAATCAGGAAACTCCAGGGCCTAGGCCAATCGGGGGTAAAATATTTAGGCCCATCTGAATCATTACCTCCTCAATGTACTCATTGACTACTTTTGCCAGTCTCCGTCTCAACTGCCAAGTCTTCTGTTTCTGGGCCTTTATTGATTCTGGAGCTTTTTTTTCCCTACTATGCTACTTTCTCCGCCTTTGCGTGTACTATCCCTGGATGAGAAACGTTTGTCTGAGGGGCTTTTTTCTATGTCTACCCAACCCTTGAAGCTAGTCCTGGGAAATACTCACACAAAGACTACATCTTTTTTGTTGATAAAAATTCCATCTACTCCAATTGTTTTGGGTCTACCATGGCTCAGGTTATGCAACTCAGTAATTGATTTGCTTTGGAACTGAATGGTCTCCCAGTTGACTTGTTTTCTGGATGTCCCTGCTGTTCCGCTGGTTGAGGTTTCACTCTCTCCTGAGCCATCTTCACTACCTCCAGAGTATCATGATTTTCCAGGACTTGTTTTGTAAGCAAGGAGCAGATACTCTACCTCCCCACAGGCCCTATGACTGACCAGTGGAGCTCCTTCCTGTATTTTCCCACCATGGGAAAGAGTGTATCCCCCTTCAGTCCCTGAGACAGAAGCCATGCCTATAGAGATTCTGCAAAAAGGTTTCATTCTTCCTTCTAACTCTCCTGCCTTTTCCCCATATAAGGTGACCATTTGAGTTTACGCATGCCCGATTATAAAGCTCTGTTTATTAGTTCTTGGGCACAATCCTGTTTATATATTTTTGTTCCAGTGTTTTTGACCTCTGCCTGCTTACTCAATTCTCCTAGTCTGCTGCCTGCCTTGACCTCTGCTTCGATTTGTCACCTGCCTCGACCTTTGGACCTGTACCTTGACTACAATTTTTGCTTAACCCTTTTATCTAAGGCTGAATGGAAGATGTCATGGGACCGTGCATGCCCGCTGGGAACACATGCCATTTTGTTGATGTCATCAGCCATTTATCTTTTTTCCTGTTTGAAATGAATAGATTCAGTTTGAACTTAAATGCCGATATCTTAAAGTTGCACTCCACTGAATAGCATGTAATATAATCTTATACATGAAAGCCTTCTTTTAGAGCGGCTTATAAAATTTCATCTAACATGTAATATTTTAAAACACCTGCACAGAATATTGCTCACTGAATCTGTAACAACCCCAAAAGTTACATTATCATGCCCTAAACAACACATATATGTAAATCTTGCTCCTGATTAGATTGTAATCTCTATGGGGTAGGGAACTCTAGCCTGTTGTTTCATTCATGGTCTGGCACTTAGAGTAGTGTATATTATTGATTATATGCTTGTAATTCATTTCACTTGTTCTTTGTTAAGCACTTTCCCTTTTCTGTATTATAACTTTACTGTTGGATTCTACAGTGCTGCGTAGCCCAGTGGCTCTTTACAAATAAAAATATACATACATACAACAGTACTGTTTTTGTGAAATTTTTCAACACAAACTTTGTAATCTGAACACACTACATCAAGATATCCTGGTGTTATAGTTGTCCATAGCCATCTTAAATTGTGTTGAAATACTGTAAAATTTATTGTGTTACAAACGAAAAAAAAAAAATCCAACTATATCTTGCATCTTCTGACTGAATAACTTCAAATAGACATAGTAAGTATATATAAATTTACTAACTTAAAATAGACATACTATGGAGGGCTGGCTTCTTGAGTTTAACATTCAGAGAAATAAAACCCATTTTAGGGATCTGGAAAGCTGTGCAGGTGGAATTTTGAGTACAGTAAAATATTTCTGCACATCTAAAACATACAACACCTTTTCTTTCTAAGCTCATTATTAGCAATGTGGGCTAGGGCATATATAACACTCCCATGGCATATGAATACCTTATTGAATACTTTTAGGTACCTTGTAGCACCAGTTTGAGGATGGAGTATGAGGCATTATCTGCTTTTTTATAGGAATTCACATAGCCAACATGGAGAAAACATACAGTAATGGCTATGACCTTCATTGACTAATGTGCAAATTCACTTTGCTACAATTCTAGTCACTTCACCAAAATAGTCGTGACTTCACTTCATTATTGACTGAGTGGAGAATACACTTGTCGATCTGGTGGACAGTGGTGATCGCTGTCGGATGCATAGTGTGGCATAGTCAGGGGGATAGAAGTAGGATGAGAAGTCATGTGGAGTGAGGTTAATTCTGCAAGTGAAGGACAGTGACATCAGTCTCACCATATCCCACTAGCTGTATTCTGTGAATATTCTATTTATTTCTATGTCACCTTGTCCCTAGGTAATGTCACTTAGTCACAGTTGCCATTGTCACTTTTGAATTGTCGTCTTACGCAACACTGGAGCCCTGCCATCTATCCCCACAATTCACCAGTGGCAAAGTCAAACAGGTGAATTTGGAGCAGTATACCTAGTCGCATTTGCACCTTTAAAGGAACAGAATGGCCAAAAAAAACCCATTTAATTATTTATGTTAATTACTAATTACTATATTATAATAATCTAAAAAAAAATAAATTAATAACTGTAAAGAAGCGCTGTATAGCACTTCCGTGTTATAGACTCCATTTTCATTCTTTGCTGGCGACTCTATGGCGTCCAGAGTATCAAGATCCCGTGAGAAGCACAGTGCTCTCCAGCCGTGCTGATAGTGATAGTCGCACCAGCATTTCCTGTGTCACATGGGAGAGCGTGCACGTGATCAACGTGTCCTCCCTTCCATGTCCTCCCACAATTTTTTTTTCTTTATTTATATGTACATGTAACAATTTGTAGAATATCGAATTCATACATTGATAATATTGAATTTATACAAACTATGATGCTTATTGAAGTACCAATTATATTGCTTAACAAAAGTTTGTGATTTAACACTGACAGCCGAATGTTTATTGGCACATTGATCTATGACCGCTTTGCACAAATGGGTAGGGAACTACAATCCCCACAATCCACTTTTCGCATACTTCGGCTAGTGTATGCTTAGCATTGCAAATGACGGCCATGCGTCACCGCGTATCAATACGCGATGACGTCGGTCGTCACAATGCGTGGTGACGTCATCGCGCATACCGGTACCAAACACTGTATAAACACCTATGCTTGTGAGGACCACAGGACCGCGAGAAGAAGCCGGTAAACAGCGAAACGCGTTCGGTTTGTTTTAGCAAAGTGCCCCACTGCATCTGTTCCTCCATCACATTGGAGGCCGTAGTGTCCCAACTTTACTACGATACTTTCTGCCTAAAAGGAGGAACTCTCTGACATGTTGTGACTAACTTATACCTTAATTAGGTCTATGTACTTATTTATAATTGTGTCACTCAGTAATTAAGGATTTCAGTATCTTCAAACGCATGAATATTAAGGCACTCTTACACTGATTTTATTTATGTTTTAATTGGTTTTAATACATTTTTTGTGTGTTCTCACTGCTTGTATAATTAATAAAATATTGGTGTGCACTTTATAAGAGAGCCCACTCTTTCTTTTTCTGTTTAATGTCCTCCCATGTGACATAGGAAATTCCAGTGCGGGGCTTCACTGTCAGCGCGGTTGGTGAGGGCTGCGCTTTTCAGAGGGTATCTGGAGACTCAGGACGCCATAGAGTCGATGACAGAGAATGAAGAATAATTGAATGTGGTTTTTTTTTATTTTTGGCCACACTGGTTTTTTTTTTTTAATACACTCCACATCTTAGTCAATGGTAGAAGTACCTGTACACATGCACGTAAAATGATGCAAAGAGCTCCATAAGATTGCGACTAGCGTGGTTGCCCAAATGGGTTGCGTTTTTACCACTTTGCATCGTTTGCTCAATAAGAGAACATGGGGAAGTGGAGAATAGATGTGAATTCATAGCTCTACAAGAATTTAAGGACTTTAGTCAATGAGACTCTATATTGTTAATTTCATTATGTGGACTCTTCTGAATGGGGGTGTAATTTGTATAGTGTTGATAATTTAGTGCTTTATTTAGTTGACTGCTTTAAGAACAGCCATGGGTATCACCAAGAATAATTCAGGTCTAATAACCCATAGCAACCAATCAGTGCTTAGCAATAATTATAATTATGAAAGCAGTCATCTGATTGGTGGATACAGGTTGCTAGATTTGGGCAATCTTCTCACCTGTTTAAATAGCCAACGGCAGCAATACTAGATTTTAGTAACAGCTAGCTAAGATACTCTATATCAGGGGTCTCAAACACAATTTACCCGGGGGCCGCGGGAGGTAGAGTCTGGGTGAGGCTGGGCCGCATCAGGTTTT
>WMED01016974.1:0-12090 GCA_019650415.1 Pipa parva | reverse complement strand
CTCCCAGCAGTGATGTCATTAGTAAGATTGCCAGTGCCACTTCATCCTGATCCTTATTTACTTGGCTACCATTACAAGGCCAGCCAGCAGATAATGGGAGGGGAAAGGACTTGGGACCCAGGGCCCAGAGACAAGACCAAAAAATCTCGATTGGTATGCACTGTAAAATCAAACTTGTGGAACTCATTGTGGCATGTGTTTTCCATTAATTCCCAAATCATGCAGACAACTGTAGTTTTCAAAAGCTCAATGATAAGTGTGACAGGCCACTGTAATAAAATGCATTATTGCTGCCATGCTTTTGCCATCTTACTATGCCAAGTCCTAAATAAGGTATAGCTTCTGTGCTAAGATGTCACTGGCTCATTACTGAACATAATATGCAAAATGCTATATTGTTTTCTTTTGATGTGCATCAAATTCTTGGAATGATTGCTCTGCACATGCTTGCACCGATGATGTACTGGGGAAAGTGGTACCCAGTGGTGCAAGTCACATGAGTAATAGGGATGGGATGAAATGGAATGGGGCCCAAGTTAGCTACAGCACTATCCCCCTTGGCTCCCTTTTGCTGATGTCACTTCCTGTGAGAATCTCACTCACAGGAAGTGATAAGCTAGGGCAGTGGTGGTGAACCTTTTCAGCACCAATTGCTGATTAGTGACATCACTCATCAGTGCTATCCCCCGCAGTGCAGGTGCTGATGAGTGATGTCATGGTGCCTGCATCAGGCTATCCTACTTAGATCTTCCCGAGTGTGCCCTCCTTCACTTTAGGCTGCGGATCTGACCTGAAAAGTGTCAGGTCGGGTCCATGGCCTATACTGAAGGAGTGCTTGCATACTAGGGGAACTAGTTTAGCTGTCAGAGCAGTGGTGGCAACACCACGCGTTCCCTCTCTAGCATACGTGGGCTAGGGGAACGGTGGAGGAGACAGAGCTGTAGCACTTTTACTGCTACAACAGAGGAGAGACAAGTTTGGAAAAGGGAGCTGGGCACCCAGCAGGAAAGCGCCTACCCCTAGTCCTGGTCCTTGGAGAGCTTCTGCTTCGGGATTCCAAAATGTCCTCAAAAAGCTGCCTTTAATGTCAAAACATGAAAGATGAAAGATCATAATAAAATAAACAATATTGAAGACAGATTTTATGGAGACTCATTTATATGAATTAATATTCAAAATATAGAGTATGACAGACTTGTTAGGCCTGGTTAACAAGGATGACTAACTGCATGTTAAGAACACTATTGCACTAGTGATTTCTATACCACTGCACAATTGCATCTGTTCTAAGAAAGAAAAAAAATCTGTAAGTGTGTTGCATTCAAGCTCCCACTATGAGATCAAATCTACAATATGTTCCAGCCTTTTTATTGTGCTTTATTAGACTTTTTACAGTTTTCAGAAAGTTTAAAATGACTATAACATAAAAAAATGAAATTACCCCAGATGCTTTTATAATTACCGTATATTCAATCTGTGCTTACAAGAATTCTAAATGGTGCTTAGAATGTATGATATTTTACTTTAAAATTGTCATTTTTAGAATACTTCATGAATACTTATTATCTAAAGCCTTATGGAAAAGTTGGCTGGGATGTGTTTAAAATAACAGTAACACAAACAGTGAAAATGTCCCAAATGCATTTATCAAATTTTTGTTTATGTATATTT
Source organism: Pipa parva (assembly GCA_019650415.1). Classification (NCBI taxonomy): domain Eukaryota; kingdom Metazoa; phylum Chordata; class Amphibia; order Anura; family Pipidae; genus Pipa; species Pipa parva. The sequence goes on along the minus strand of WMED01016974.1, from coordinate 10,419 downwards.
ACTATTTGTTGAATCTGTACTTACAAAAATTCTTAACTTTGTCTAGAAAGTAAGATATTTCACTATTTTGCTTTAAAAATAGTTCTTGTATGTATGTATATATATATATATATGTATTTATATATGTATATATATATAAAACAATGTGTATGTTTAGCTACATTGCTACTATCATTAAGGCTAGGTTCACACTAGAGTATTAGGCGCAGTGCATAATACGCTAGTGTGAAAAATACAACGAGCATATTTTTCCTTTGTACTTACCAGCGACAGTGTGAATGCTCCCTCGATGTTCACATCATTTCCTATGTGGTCGCATTTTGGGTACGGCATATCATACACCGGCCAAAATGCGACACAATGCGTTCTGGACCCAGCGCATGCGCATCATGAGTTAATGCATTTTGCCATTTTTTTTTCATGCTAGCGTATTATGCGCTGCACATAATGCGCTAGTTTGAACCTAGCCGAAAGGGTAAGTAAACCCTGTCTATAAAGAAAGCCACATTTACCTATTGTCAAGCAATAAACTGATTAAGAAACTCCTGACTCACCTCTTAACTAGGTAACTAGGTTCCGTGTAAGGGCAGTGTAGGGTTATAGCCACGCTCCCTCCTCTCCCTGGCTTCTCTTTCCACAGTTGACCTGCACAGTAGGTTGGACAGGTCTTATCTGCTCATGCTCAGAGATGTAAACGGGCTTTTTAGATGGGGGTGGGGTGGGATTCTGGCTCTCTGTATAGTGAGTGATGTCACATGGGGTGGGACTTATCGGCACTGCACAGGAAGAGTTTGTACATAAAATGGCTGGGAGAGCAGGGCTGTTTAAACAAGAGGCAAATACTACTTATCCCAAGATCATTTTTACATTTTTAATGTTTAACTTGGCTTCACACTGCTCTTCACTTGTCAAATTTGCCTCACTCCTCATGACTTCTCATCCTAGTACTATCTGACTGACTGTACCTCACTACACATCCAACAGGGATCGCCGCTATCCACCTTTTCGACAAACGCATTCTCCAATTAGCCTATACTGAGAAGTGAATTTGCATCTATTTTGGCGGTGCCACTCAAATTGTAGCGAGGTGGATTAACCCATCAGTCAATGAGGCCCTAAAACAGACATAAATCAATAACATTCATTAAATTGTCCTTCAAGATAACATTTTTTTACGTGTGCTGTAGTTGAATAACTTCCATTGCCAGTCCGGATGGGAATTTTTATCTTTTGGGTATAACTGATCCTTTAAACAAGTATAATCTCAAGCCACTCCGCAGTCAAAATGTAGAGAGATAACTTCATTTTTAATGCACAACAGAGTGGTACCAACTCGAAAGGAGGGTTTTACTGTCCCATTGTGTGGTCTCTCCCAAGAAATGTATACAACTGAGTGGCTAAAGGTGTTTTTTAGACTGTATATGTTTGGGTCCAGCTTGTGCCTTCTCTAATGCACTAGAGCCCTATTCCTTACAATTTGTTTATTCAACTCAGACACCATGGTTGTATTCACTAATAAAAAATCCTCAGTCATTTTATTTTTATGGTGTTTCTGATATATGGATGTGAAAAGTCTTTCAGAAGTGATTCAGAGAAGTCTATGTTGGGAAATTAAACCTTTATTGAAACAAACAAGAGCATGAAAAGAGCAGTAGCATAAGAGTAGGTTATTGTGCTTTACCGGGTTATGATTGCATATTAATGTACAGGTACATGCTGCTAATGAATAATTAGCAAATTATTGAAAAGGAATAGTTTTAATTCGTAGGCAAGATTGGTTACCCAAAAGAAAGAACTAGCGCATTTTATCATTCCAAAACAAGCCTGAAATGGTTACTTTAAGTTTTGAGTTGTTTTATTTTGTTTTATAAACCTAGTTTCACCTCCAGTCCTTTTTGTTATAGCTGCATTCCACTTTTGACTACACTGCTGTAAAGCACCAGTCCCTTCCTGCTGTAAAGCACCAGTCCCTTCCTGCTGTAAAGCACCAGTCCCTTCCTGCTGTAAAGCACCAGTCCCTTCCTGCTGTAAAGCACCAGTCCCTTCCTGTTGGACTAGGAAGCCATTAATAAAAAAAATAGCTAGACATATAAAGAAGATGAGTGCAAGTGTTGGCTACATTATAGATATGCCGCATCCACCAGCCTGTCTGCAGTCAGTGGGTGGGCTGCTCGCAGTGGCAGTACCCCTTGACTTTGGTGCACATTTGTTACGGTGTTCCTTGTCTTGAAGAAAGCATCTAAAAGTCAGTCCATGTACACATAAAATGTAATTGTTCAGATAATTCCAATCAATGTAGGCAAAAGTCTTTTTAGTAAGTCTCAAATTTAGGTTTTAAAGGTTTATTAAGTCTTATCATATAGTCATGCATTCTTCAACCTGAGCTGTAATTAATATATATATATATATTTTTCACTCAGGAAATTATTCATGTTTCTGTTGAATACATTTAAAATAAAGCAGTTGTCATGGTGAGCTAGAAAACCTCTGGTAAAACTGTGCCTGAGATGGTGTGTAAACCAGTCATTTTGCAAGTTACGTCTTCTCAGGCTCAAACCAGTCAGGTTTGGCTAAATAGCTGCAATTCTCTTGGAAATAGCCAGGTGTTTGATTGGAAGGACTCTCCCCAAGTCATGATTTTTGACCTTACAAATATTACGTTGAACAGTTTAGCCACTAAGAAAAACTGCTGACACAAAATAAAATGTTTAATGGGAAATGGTTTTAAGAGAAAATCCAGTATATGCTGACTGTGTGGATATCAGTCACACAAGGACGGCTTGAGTTAGTCACTGGCCGTTGCATAAAGAGGAGACGTCCGCTGGGAACTTTGTGCATGGCATTTAGTTGATTATGTTATCCACATAACTGGGAAAGTTTGCACTGTTGGCTTAGCATTGTGTGCCTGCTGTATTGCCAGTTATTCTGTACATGATAGGCCACCTTTAACAATTACTCCTTTAGTTGAAGTTTGGAGCCAACACAAATGACAGTAGCTACAGCCGCAACTTTACTAATGTAAAGATCATTCGCCAGAAATAGCAGCACTTTTTTTTTTGTAAACGATAACACTATTTTGCAGAAATGAGACTATCAGCATTCTCGCACAATAGTAGCTGTCAAGTGTTTTCAAAAGCTATGATTATCATTACATCAGTGCTATTTCAGGAAGTTTAGTGCCAAGATTGCGTCCTGGGACAGTCACACCACTGACCCACGTGGCTTTGCTCTTTTTTTTTTCTGTATACAATTTTTTTATTTTTTAAATTGCCATAAGGCCAACAGTAAAAGGTAAGAAAGTGAGCTGAATGAATATTTCTTCTTATTAACTCAAGGTTCCAGCTAAGGAATGACCAATGTTTAACTCCTAGTGGGGAAAAAAGAAAATATAGATCAGGATAAAAAATAAAAGATTCATTCTGGTGTTGAATTGTTCAGAAAATACAGGTGCTTCTCAATAAATTAGAATATCTGCCAAAAGTGTTTTGCAGTTGGGGGGTAATTCAGGATAGTACGAAATGAGGTGCGGAGTCCTCACCTCACTTCGCACTGACTGATATGCGCTTGCTGATGTCCTGCATATCAGTCAGTGCAAAGTGAGGCGAGGACTCCGCACCTCACTTTGCACTATCCTGAATTACCCCCTTGGTCTTATATAATATTAAAATTTTCTGAGATAATGAATTATTTTGCGTTTTCCTCAGCTGTAAACCATAATCCTCAACAAAAAATAAAAACTTGAAAAAGTTCACTCGGTTTGTAATGACTCTATATAATACACGAGTTGCACCTTTTGAATAGAGTTACTGAAAAAAAACTCTTTTGGCTGATACTCTAATTTATAGAGAAGCACCTATATGTCTGGGTATTTTTATATAGCTCAATCAGTAGGTCGCATAAATTTAAATGGGCTCAAGAAAGCTTGCTTGGACTAACAGCAGTCTAGATTAAATTTGGGTGGCATGAATAAAAGGAATACTAGGTGCTCCATAAGGTAGGATTTCAGTTTGGATTTAAAAGTGCAGAGGGAATGTTCCTGGCGAAGATAATGAGGCATAGAATTCCAGATGTGGGGGACAGAGAGAGAAAAGGGTTTAAGAGAAGGAAGGGCAATATTAATATATGGTATGCAAAGCTGTTTGCTTTGGGAGGAGCGCAGCTGACGTTGAGGAATGCATGGGCATACAAGTGAGGAAATGTAGGGAGGGGTAACAGAGTGTAGTGCCTTAAACACCAAAAGAAGAACACTGTAAATGATCTGTTTGCTTATGGGGAGCCAAGGAGCAGAGAGAGATTAGGAGAAAAGCTGTCCCTTCTGGGGAAAGAGAATTCTGACAGCAGAATTTAGAGTAGACTAGAGCAGGGAGAGATAGGATGCTGGAAGGCCAGATAGAAGAACATTGCAGTAGTCCAAGCAGGATAGGACGAGAGCATGCATGAGGGTGTTAGCAGGAGAGCGAGAGAGAAAGGGGCGGGTCTTGGCAATGTTCTGAAGGAAAAATCAACAGGTTTTAGCAGCAGAAGAGGTTTGTTTAAAGAAGGGAAGAGCAGAGTCACAAGTCACCACAAGACAACGTACAGAGGTTACAGGGTTGATGATTGCACCATCCAGTAGAATGGAAAAGGTGGGAGAGGGTCCACATTTGGCTGAAAAGGTAATCAATTCGGTTTTAGTGATATATAATTTGAGCTGGCACTTGGCCTCCAACAAAGAGATTGCCAGGAGACAGCTAGAAATTTGAGACTGTAATTCAGGTGTTAACACAGGAGTGGATAACTAAATTTGGGTATCATCTGCATACAAGTGATACTGAAGACCAAATGAATTGATGATATCACCCAAGGAAAGCATGTACAGAGAGAACAGGAAGGGGCCAAGGACAACGCCTTGGGGCACCCCCACTCTAAGCGGGACAGGAGTAGAGGTGTCATTACCATAAGAGACAAAAAAGGAATGATCAGAGAGATAGTAAGCCAGCCAAGAAGCAACTTGATTACGGACCCCAAGCACCTGAAGAACTTGAATAAAAAGGGAGTGATTGACAGTGCCAAATACAAACGATAAATTTAGGTGAATTAGAACAGAAACGTGACCCCTGGCTTTGGCAACCTGGAGATCATTTGCAAGTTTACACATAGCAGTCTTCATAGAGTGCCCTGGCCTAAAACCAGACTGCAGAGGGTCCAGGAGATGGTGTGCATGCAGAGAGTTAGAAAGGTGGGTGCAGACAAGACGTTCTAGAAGTTTAGAAGCCAGAGATAGGAGAGAGACATGTGGACGTTTGTTAGTGAGGCATGCAGGGTCCAGTGTAGCTTTTTTAAGGCCTGTTTAAACGAAGAAGGAAAAGTTCCAGTGGACAGGGAAGAGATGAACAGGCGCGTTACGGCAGGCACGAGGACAGATATTTACATAGAGGGATATATAACATGAACAAATATGCAAAGTAGTCATCCTGTAGGAACTTGCTGCTACTTTACAATTTGGACTATTTTATACATAATTCCCTTTGTTTTTAAAACATAGTTGGTTTGGGTATCTTGCTATGTGACATTTTTAAAGTGTTGAATATGTTGTTGAATCAGTTAAGCTTCACCAAATATGAGGATTTTAAATCTGGCAAAGCTGGTTTGCTGTATTGTTTGTGTGAGCAGGTGACAAATTTACAGGGTAATTAACATCACAAAACAATTTTAGAACCTTTAAACTATGTACACTGCCTACTATAATTTTAAAAAAAAAAGTACCTTTGCATACCCCCCACCTGTCCTAGATTCCATGGGACAATTTTTTGGATCCTGTCCTGTAGTCCTGGGTCCCTGCCTCTAACTTCCTCTCTCCCTTCCCTCCACTTCTTCATAACCTGCTGGCTGGCCCCTGTGATAAATGTTACCAGTGCACATCCAGTTGGAAAATAGCGTTTGGTGCATCGGTGATGTTAGGTCTCTCCCCTAACCCCCTCCTTTTCCATGAAAAAATTGTCTTTCAAGAAAGTGGCCTGTGCTGTAAAAAATATGAATCAGGAATTCAACTTCAAATATAACATTTCAAATATAACAATGTATGAATAACTGACATGCCAATCTGATTTTATTATTATTAGTCTTTTTAGTGGAGTATAAAGTACAGTTAAAGAGTATGAGCGGTGCATTGTGTAACTTTTATTTAACATTTCTGTTAATATCTGTGTGTTTATTTGGATGCTTCCATAAACCCTGTTAGTCATAGATGAAAAGAAAGACAAAGCATGGGAAGCCAGCTAGCTAGCACAAATTACTGTTTAATATTCTAATATTATCAAGTCGATGAGTTAAGACTTTTCATTGTAAATTGAGAAATTAATTGAGGGAATCTATTTATTGAAAAGCAGTGGTATAGGGGCACATGTCCCTTAGCTCCTTTCAGACATCAGAAGCACTCCCAATTTTTCCCTTAAAAGTGCTGCCACAGTCTGCTTTGTGTTAGTGGCACTTGCTTAAGTGGCTCCTTCCTATTTGGCTACTTTATCTGTAAACTGCTTAGGGACTGGGGGCTGCGACCCTGCGTTGGGCACCATATTGGGGAATGTAGCATTGTATTGAGCATGGTATTATTATAATTTTCAGAGAGGGTGTTTTATAAATGCAGCCTGAGAAAAATTAGCCTCTGAGAAATACATTAAAGGTTGCTGCTGTAAAGGGGGGTTGATATAAAGGGGTGTGGTTAAAAAATGGGTGTGGCATAAAATTGCTGCAGCTCAAAGCCACCTTACATCCACAAGCCTAATGCCCTGGCTTTATATGATAGAAGCAGCCTTACAGAGACTTCTCATTCAAGAAGTTGTTAATTATAATGCACTTTGACAACAGAGACAAATATAGGGATAATCAATGTGTACAGTAAGAGCTTCATTGACTAATGTCCAAATAGTCACATAAAGCTATGAACTTTGCATCTATTCTCCACTTCCCCATGTTCTCTTATTGAACAAACTGGAGATTAGATGAACAATTTCAGGGACTACACAATTTTCAAACTTACAGAGGTTTTCGCATCATTTTGTGTGCATGTGCACAGGTACTTCTACTATTAACCAATCAGGGGAGTGTGTAGAAGGTGTGAAATGTGACTAGACAAACTTCTCCGATTTCACCTGTTTGACTTTGCCACATGAGGCTGGCGAATATGGGGGGTTGATTACAGGGCTCTAGTGCTGTGTAAGGTGACTATTCATTCAAAAGTGACAATGGCAACTGCGACTAAGTGACAACATGACCTAGGGACAAGTTGACATAGAAATGAAATATTCACAGAATACAGTTAGTGGGATATGATGAGACTGACGTCACTGCACTTCACTTGTAGAATTCGCCTCACTCCGCATGACTTCTCATTGTACTATACGCCTGACTACGCCACACTACGTATCCGACGTCATTCACCGCTGTCTGCTTGTTTGACAAGCATATTCTCCACTTAGTCAATAGTGAGAAGTGAATTTGCAACTATTTTGGTGATGCGACTCGAATTGTAGCAAAGTGAATTCAACAGGAGAATTCACACTTTAGTCAATGAGGCTCTTAGACTGATGGATTAAAGAGACTACAGACTAATGTACTAAATATAACAAAATAGAAGTGCTGAAAAGGGTTATGTGTTGTGCAATCCTAGATGCTGGTCATGTGCTTGTTAAAGTGTCTATTGAACCATATGTTTCATTCTGCATGTTCCAGACATCTTTAGAAGTGAGATCATAAGATTAATGCAGACACCTAGACATGTTGGCATTCAAGGTTACAAAGAAGAATTTCATCAGTTCAAATAATAAAAAATGTATTTCTCATAGCGATATTCAATGGTAGCGTGACTTTCTCCAGTGTAATGAAGCAGAATAATTAAATGACTAGCAGCAGCCTATAGGCTTGCTTTAACAAATGTTCCAACATAGGTAGAAAGAAGCTCACAATGATCCTTAGCAAAGGTTTGTGGCATGATGGCAAAGGTTTGTGGCATGATGGCATTTAATGGTATGGAGAAAAAGGAACAGTACCTAGAGATTAACCTATTCTGCATCTTGTCTGTGTTAAAGGGTATGAAAAGTTTGGATAAAACATTATTTATATCTGACATGTATACATATAGAAAGCCAACTTAAACATTAAAATGTAAAAACAATTTTAGGATTAGTAGTGCTTGCCTCTTGTTTAAACAGCCCTGCTCCCCATCCCATTCTGTGTACAGACTCTCTTCCTGTGTAGTGTTGATAAGCCCTGATCCTGAACGACATCACTCACTATACCAAGAGCCATTCTTGTGGGGAAAAGTAAACCCCTCCCCCTCTCCTTATCTAAAAAGCCTGTTTTAATCCTGAGCATGTGCAGATAAGAGCTGTCCCACCACCAGTTTGGTTAGTTGTGGAGAGAGAAGTCAGGGAGAGGAGGGGGTGTGGCTACATGATTACACTTCTCATATAGTGAAGTTGTTCTGATGGAGAGAGCAGTTACAGGGGGATATTGACCTCTGCTGAGTTAAGAAGTGAGTCAGGAGTTTCTTAATTGTTATATTGCTTGATACTAGGAAAATGGGGCTTTTTTTATAGACAGGGTTTACTTAACCTTTAATAGAGGTTTAGCAGTGAGCATTGGTTGTGCTTGACATATGTTGCTGAATAGATTTGTGGTATTGGGTTGCCTCCGTCTTAAAGGCAAATACTGTAGCTCTGTAAATCTTCTAATAAATGGGTAACCTAATGAATTCTACGTGCCTGTGTCACCTTTATTACAGGGAGAATAGATCTGTTTGAGACTTAGTTGTTTGCTTTTTGAAGGGAATTGGTTTCAGGCAGTCAAAGCTGTGTCCTGAGGTTTCGAGTGACTTTACAATCCAAGACATCCTCATTTGAATAGTAGATGCTGTAACAAAAGCTAGCAGATAAAATGGCATGGAAGCCTGTACCAGTGGCAATTGTTGAGACAGGGACATAAGGTGTCTGGCATTAAGGTATGCCAGTAACTGAGAATGCAGAGTGAAGGGAAAAGTTAGGGGGAGCTCTGTTTTTCCCACATTGATGGAATTGTCAGAGAAGTTATTTCTGGGGTGACTATGATGACTGAATCTGAATGAAGCAAGTTCACTTTGGGTTTCTCTAATTAATATACCTTGCTAGAGTCTGTGAGGGCACACATTTAATGCTGGTGTCTCCAAGTCCCCACAGAACTCTTTCTGTTTGCTGTTTTCTTTCTGTACAAAGGCTTTGTCAGTTAAAGTGCACCTGTCACCTCAAAACACTAAGGGGGGTTATCCACTAAGGTGCAAATTCGACTGTCGAATTCTCAAACAGCAGATTCCCATAGCAAATCCGTGACCGCGACAATTTCCCCATTGTAAAGTCACACCCGCGACAAATTTTAAAGTTGAGACTCAGCAATATTCTCATTATAAAGATGCGACTGCGACAGTAGCAGTCTATTGCGACTGTCTTTATCTGGCGAATTCACACCTATACACAACAATTCGGACTTAAGTGAATAACCCCCTCATACTACTTTAGGTTGTACTAATGAAATAAACATTTTGTAAATATATATGTGTTTTAAAAATGTAACTTTATACAGTGTTTCTCTCTATCATCTTCCCTATCAGCCTGACTTTTCTTTCCTGAGTGTTGGGTGGGCGGGGCTAAATGATAATTGACATTATAGCTCCTCCAATCAGATCCCTGCTAGATCATGATTTAAGGGATCTGATTGGAGGAGCTATAATGTCAATCATTTAGCCCCATCCACTCGACTCAAAAGAAAAGTCAGGCTGACAGGGAAGATGACAGAGAGAAACGCTGTATAATTGTACATTTTATTTAATACATATATATTTACACAAACATTTATTTCATTAGTATAAACTAAATTAGTATTGGTTTTGAGGTAACCGGTGCACCTTAAGACTTACTGTACTGTATTCTCTTATTGACAGTCAAGCAGTGACACACCAGGAATGAACTGGATCTTTGGGTGACAAAAGTGTATAGCATTAGCCTTGCTACAGCATTCCTGATTGGAGTGTGAATAATTTGTTCAGGGGCATACAGCAGAGAGTATTGTAGTGTTGCAGGTGTATATATTAGATAAGGCAAGGAACATGTATTTTAGCTGTCATTTGGAGTAAGGGTCACAAACTGACAATATTTATAAGCTTAAAACTGCTGGATGCCAGGGAGCGCCATGCTTGAGTTACCCTTTAATGGCACATTTTCTCTGTGACAATAAAAAATCCAGTATATACACAGGAATTATTGAACTATTTGAAATACTACAAGGGGATAAAGAGCAACTACTTTATTTTGATAGTGTTATTAATGAAGAAGTGCAGAATGATACAGTTTAGAGGGACTTTGCAATTGGTCTTTTAAAAATTTTTTGATTATCTTGCTATTACATACAAAC
>WMED01016973.1:0-13138 GCA_019650415.1 Pipa parva | reverse complement strand
TTAAGAGGGTTTTATACATTGATTTTTCAATTTCTATCTGATAGAGAGGGTTATCTTCCACGTCTCTATATAGTCCATTGTTTTCAGGGTATTGGGTTAGATTGTGTCCAAGAGTTTCATATAGCATGGTATGACTCCAGTTTGTCATTTTGTTGGGCAATGACGTATTCTGCGGCTGCGTTTGTTGTCATCAATGTCTCCAGATCATGTATTGAAGGGGTTGCAGGTTGTTTCCAGGTTCTGGATATTATTGTTTGTGCTGCTATTAGCACTTGGAAGAGGAGTTTTCTGACTAGAGCCTTCACTGACTTTGGGAATAGTTGTAGAAGTCCTATTTTGGGTTCAAAATTTAGTTTTAATTGTATTTGGTACTTTATCAGTTGGAAGACTTGCTTCCAGAAGGGAGCTATTATTGGACAAGCCCACCACATATACAAATTAGAACCTATTTGATTGCATCCTCTCCAACACTAGTTTCTAGTTTCAAGCTGCTCAACAGTCTGGTGAATCTAATGATGTATATTGTGCTTTATAATAGTAGACAGATCTGGACTACAAGCAGATCACTCTAGCACCTGCATTGTTTTGCACAAACCAGCAGCAGTCTAGATGGCTGCTCATGTTGCTCCAAAATGTGTATACAGCCCTCAGCATTACTAGTACCTTTGTAGATAAATTGTTAAAAGCAAAAAGCATTACAAATTATTTTAAGCAAAGTGTCTGCCCAGTGATTTATGTAGTCTAAATGGTCACATGGCTCTGTCTACAATGGTTTATGGCAGAAACCCAACCGAAAGAATACTTAAGATAAGCCTTATATTATGACAATTCAACATATTGTTTTTTAGACCACAACAACTGGTAAATCTGTTTCTGGGGCACGGTTTTAATAAGAGTTTATACAATATGTTATTGATAACATTCAGAACCATCTCTTATAGGTATCCTAATCAATAATAGTAAATGTTAAACATTATCTTTGGCCTGAAATTAAACATAAAACTGAAATAAAATACTAAAAACACTGAAATAACAAATAACGGCTTCAATAATCTCTCTCTCTCTGTGTATATATACTGTATACACAGTTTACACCATATAGACAACAGGCCACTTTCATCTAAAGGCAGTAAAAGACTATGAAATTCCCAGTAAATATTCCCAAGGAAATCCTGAATAGATTAGACTCTTTTTACTTCTGTATGACTTAGTAATGTCAAAACTGTCATCTTTTCTATAACCAACTAAAATATTGCGATGAAGTAAACAAAAAAAAAAAACATCAGAATTTCTTTCCAGCATCCTCATTATATAATCTCACCTCCTTAAGGTCATGGGCATTTCTTCCCTTTTTCTAGAAAATCAGAATTTGAAATGCCACAGGAAGTATCATAATTGAAATGGACTAACCACATTCAGTGTATTGCAAACTAGGACTCTGTCAAGAATCTTATCTTGGCTTTTTTAATCATCTGCAAAATGTTAGAGATGAAAATTGTAAAGTGCTTTAAAGCCCCAGAGGAAATCTTTATTGTGTAAAACCTAGTCATAATAACACAGTTTTATATATAAAAAAAGACACAAGTCTATCCAGTTAAACCTATTATCTTTTTAATGTTAATCCAGAAGAAAGTAAACACCCGTGAGGAAAAATCCTGTTATCCTCATTTTAGGGAAAATATTTCTTCCCAACTACAACTACATCTTTCTTGTGCACTTGTGCCCAAAACTACACAATAATCCAAAACATAATAAATAGGGGTGATCCTGAGGTGAGCACTTCTTAATCGTGGAGTAAACACTACTAATTCCAGTACTTCTGTCCCAGTACAACAGACAAACTGTAAGTAGCATATTAGGAAGAAGCAGCACAGTAAATGGTAAATTAAACCATAGACTGAATTAAATTGTTCAGTTTGATGAATTACCTCTGCCCGAAACATGTCAATGTCGCTGTTTGTATCACAGTAAAATTCTATGGTTTAATTTACCATTCATTGTGCTGCTTCTTCTTAATCTGCTACTTACACAATAATCCATGTGTGGTCAGATGAGGGACTTGTTGTCGAGTGGTAGAACTATTTTCTCAGCATGTGCATCTATACGCCTGTTGATGCTCCCCTTGATCCCATATGGGTTGGATGCAGCTGCTTGACTGTAGTTGCAACAGATAGGTTTATGTTAAGTAAAATTCTTAAATCCTTTTCTACTTCCCTTTGGCCAATGTTTTTTTTTTATTTAGAAAATAATCTTGTCATGTATTTTATCTTCCAATATGCATACTCTTACATTTATCAATGTAATTTATCAAACCTATCTGTTGCTCATGAAAGTAAAAGACGAAAGCGAGAATGCTGGTCTGCATCTGAACATCAAAAAAATGAAGATCATGACCATAGCTCTAAATAAGAACATCAGAGATAAGATGAATGGTGAAGAGATTGAAGTGGTGGATAAGTTTATATTCTTTGACTCCAACAAAGACTGCGATGGTGACTGCACCCCTGAAATCAAGCGGCGATTAGCATTGGGACTTCATGAGATGGAGTCCATGAATAAAATTTGTAAGATCAGAGACATCAGCCTCCAAACCAAATGCAGATTAGTCAATGCCATTGGATTTCCAATTGTGATATATGGAAGTGAAACATGGCCCAGGAAGAAATCATTCAGGAGGAAAATTGACGCTTTTGAGCTATGGTATTGGAGGAAACTCCTACGAATTCCGTAGATAGCATGTATCACCAATCTCGAAGTCCTGGAGCAAATCAAACTAAACTCATTAAAAGCCAGAATAACCAAACAGGGACTAGCCTATTTTGACCATGTGAAGAGAAGCCACTCCTTGGAGAAAGACATCATGCTCGGAATGGTAAGTGGACATAGAGGACAAGGTCGACCAAGAACTCGTTGGCTTGACACCATCAAATAGGATACAAAGCTGGCATTCGCTGTAATAAAAGAAGCTGTACTGTATATGATCAACAAGGATGGAGAATGTTGATCTGAGTGACTGAGATTCAATTGTGATTGAACAGATAAGAAGAAAAGAAAGACATTTATCAGTTTTAAACCATGTTAGCCACTTCTCTACACAAGCCTCCAAGTTATCCAAATAAATTTGTAATAGAATACTGTCCACCTTTATTTTAATTACTACATTATTTATTATTGCTATGTAATTATTCATACAGTTTACCTACATCTGGAAACATTCTAATTTTACTATGCTTTGAAAAAGTAAAAATATATGATATTCCAATGACTCAATATTGTCACAGTCTACAAAGAAAGATTGATCCCTTATAAAGCATTGTTTATGTGGAGTTATGTATTTGTTTACATTAAAATATTCCAGGATAGAAAACCTTCGAACATTTTATTTACAAAAGAAGTCAAATTTAGAAGAATATATTTTTTGGCTCACTTTTTGACTCCTGGAACAAGACCTGTCATTATAAAGTCTTTAAACATTACAAATGATGTCCTGTCTATAACCATATATAATTCCCTTAGTGCTTTTGTCCTAAGGGGATTTGTTTATTTTGGGAATGCACTATACTTCATCCTGGGATTGGAAAGCAACATTTAATGGAAAGTTTACTTTTACCTCTAAATTTTACTTGATACTTCATTTTCCTCTGTGAATACAATGAAGAAAAACATGGCTAACAAATTTACTTGATCCTCATCTCCTTCCTCAATACTATTAAAGGGCCAACACTTTTGTTTTGAACTTTACTATTTTGATTACTAAAGAACATTTTGGCATTTATTGTACTGTACTCTTTTTGGCAATGAGCTCTCCTGATTTTATTTTATTTTTTTTTTGGCAGAATTTATTTTGAGCCTTATAGCTATGTCGTGCTTCTTCACTGCCTTTCTTCTTTAGTTGTTTAAATGCTTTATTTTTGTCTTTCATTAACTTTTTATTAATCTATATTGATTTTCTCCTATTTTAGCTTGTTTAACCCCATAAGGTATTGTCTGTGTGGTCACAATGTCCAATCATGGTTGCAATGATACAGTTGCGGGTGCATCATTTTGGTGTAGTCGCAGTATCCTGACATGGTTGCAATTGTGTCTTTCCATTGCAGTTGTGTAATTCGTGGTATCTGTTCCTTCATGGTTGTGTTCCTGCCTTTGCGCCTTTTTATGGCTATCAGTCTGGCTTGCCTGAACCTGATTATATGACTTTATTTGTAGATCCTGGGTGTGAGTTTGTTTCCTATTCCTGACCTTCTGTGTATGACCTTGGCTCGTTTCCCAGACCTGTTTGGCCTCTGCCTGTCCTGATCAACTTTTTCGTTTATTGACTATGTTTGCCTGCCGCCTGCCTCAACCTTCTGCCTGTTTGACTCTAATCTTCTTCTTGTCTGCTTCTCCTGACCAGCTGTGGACAGTAACCCTAGGGGTCATGACCTGGGTATCTCCCTGCTGCTAAGCCCCAACCTTTTTGCGGGTGTCCCTGGTGGAAACCAGGAAGACCATAGACTCCGCGCCCTGGGAGTCGCTAGAGCTAAATCCACGCCGGTCTTTGTCACCATCCACCTTCTGGCTGCTGCCTCCTTCTCCTCAACCACTGGGACTGTTGAGTTATTCTGACTACCTTCCCGGTCCTTACAGATATATATCTCTTACAGTGAATATTTCAGATATTTTTAGAAATTTCTGATTTAGAGACATATTTATCATAGTATGATGTGTAATATAAATGTGTGAAGTCATGACAATTTACTACTTCACTACTCATGACACCTCTACTACAATATTTTCTTCAATGTGGCAAATTCACTCACAGCTCTGAACATTCTGCCATTTACAAATTTAGCCACTATATTGCATCTCCTTTCAACAAATGTGACAACAGGTATTCATCATGTGTTGAAGTGACAATTTACCCAAGGCACAATGAAATGAGAGCATAAATTGAATTTCACTAAATGAAAGTTTCGAATTAGGAGGCTTGAAATGTCTTTCAACATTTTATTTAAAAGACTTAGAAAATGTAGCAATCAAATCAACCAACACAATCCAGGATTTTTTTCATTTAAATAAATCTAAAAACATTCACATTGTCTTGCAAAAACAAGCAGGAATGTCCCCGATAAAGATATGAAAGTCTGAATATCTGACATATGAAAGTCTGAATATCTGCATAAAGGTACTAATTCACATTAATTTGCCACTCCCTGGTCTTTGTATATTCAGCAAACTCTGTGATGTGACAAAGTTGCCACCGATTTGGATGCTTGTGACATTTGCAGACTGACTGTTCTTCGTACTACTTTGTGTGCACAGGTAATTCACCTCTTCATCCAGCATCAGAGTCCATCAAAGTAGTGAAGTTGGCAATGTTTATTTGCCAGTTTAACTTTGACAGATCAAAGTGGCAAATTAAAGGGCTGATGTCAGGACTCATACTGTCCATGTGACAATGCCACATTATGCCAGAGATAGCTACTTATGCGGTTGTTTCTTTGCTATGGTAATCCTTCCACAGTTGAATTCTCACTTTGGTGAATAAACCCTAAAGTCTATATGGTAGAATATGTTGCACAAAAATGTGTATATAGCCATCAGCATTAATTACACCTTTGGAGATGAATTGATTATAAAAAGGGTGAAGCTTACAATGGATTGTAAAATATACAGAAGTCACAGCATAGTGCTCTTATGCCCATGCCATGACTTATGACACAATGGAAAATGTGTCTACTCCTGTCTAGGAGCTGTAGGTACTTCATTTCTCATGCAATGAATTTGTTAACATTGTATTAACATACAAACCCTGTATGAATTCAATAGAGACGAGGTAAAATCGTTGGATAATGATTAAAATGTACAAATGAATGTATGATCAGAATGAGAAAGCTTTCATTAAGACCGGAGGCATATATTTTTCACCATCAGGTTTTGTTTACTGTGAAGGCAAGAAAGTTGATTACTGATTCATTAAGTTTTAACATGGGATGATTCCTTTTAGCAGCAAAGGTAAATATATTTAACATCATTAAACATAATCAATAGAGAGTGAGCAAGTGAGTAAAGATGATATCTTCCCTGCAAAGATTATTTGGCTTTCTGTGAAATAGTATACACAGGGTTTTTGGAGGATTACATTTGATTGGTTTATTGTGTGTATTTGTAACATTACTAACAATATGAGTATTAGTCTTGAGGCACCGTTGAAGTCGAGGAGCTCATCCATCAAAGTCCAAGAACTTTCGAACCTGTCAGAATTTGCATCTGTTCAGCACTTCCCCATCTTTGGGTATTTAGAAAACTCTGTGATGTGGCAAATTTGCATCCAATTCAGATGTTGATGATGGTTGAGAACTTACTTATTTGGACAGTTTTGCACCATTGTGCAAATCATAAGGCTCCAGAGTCTGTGGATTCACTTGATACAGTTAGTGGGACATTGTGAGAATGAAGTCAGTGCTCTTAACTAGTGGAATGTGCATCACACTGCACCTCTAGAGGAGCTATAATGCGCTGTGATACTATTATGCCTCTGGAACAAAGGCATACTAAGCAGGTTTGTGGATCTTCTGTACCACAACAAGAGTTGGCACTGGTTAACACTGAGGCAAAAAGTCTTGGGAGCCTCTGCTCTTCACAATTAACGCATGCAAGGCCTTTATGGCCTTTGGTGGCAGCTGGTAAGACTCACATTGGAACAATGGTGGAAATATGGATCAGTCAAACTGAACACATATAAAACAGGATAACAATGTAGTTGAACTATCACTAATAGAAACAGCATATTTGGAGTACACACTAAACTACTACTCACATCACCCTTGGAGCAGCACAGAGTATGAAGATCCACTCCTGGGACCCACACCTGGCTCTGATGCTGTAGGGTGAAATCCATTGCTGTGCTTGTCTGAATATGCTATGATTGGCAGTGCTTTACTTGGCTGTGCTGTGTCTGTGCTCTGAAATAGGAGTCACCAGACACTACAGATCCATAGCAGTAACAGTTGAAGCACAGGCTGATAGAAAAAGGAGCTGGCCTCAGGATGTAGCTGCAGAATACAGGCAGGCAATCATAGAAAAAAGTCTAGCATGAGTGCCAGCCAACAGTTGGCAAACATACACTGACATTGACACTTGAGCATTCAATATTTATATCTCCTAATGCTGACATCATTGCTGACATCAGCCAGCTGAGATTGGCTACACAGAAGAGAGCCAGAAGTCATGAGCAGTGCTGTAACAATACTGCTCACAACAAGATGCCCATGAGTGATTCAATAACTTTGCATACTTAAGTATTTTCTGAAAAAAATGAGTACTTTACTCTGCATACCATCTGTAATATGAGTCTTTAACAATAGAAGAAGAAGTGAAATGATACCCATGTTTCTCAAATAAACAACACTGTATGACTTAAGAACTTTGTTAAACAATTAAAAAAAAAGATCAAATAAAAGGCAGTAACACAGTGGTGCTATTACTAGGTATTCCCAGAATGAAATATATACATTTTACAAACAAGGTATATTATACGCTCTGTTGGGGTCAGAAATTCTCCTAGATATAATGACAAAAGTTTTTGATCAAGTGTCACTGGAAATTGCTTTATTTATCCTGCAGTGATGTACAGTCGATTCCATTGTGACATCAATCATGATGACCTTGCAGCAAACAACAAGATTTTGACACAGGTTATTTAAACAACTTCAAAAACAAAAGTCAATTGATGACCAAGAGAAATAAATTCTAAAACTAGCAACTATTTATCTGTCAAAAATAAATGTCACCCTATTAAATGGTGATTTTTTTTCATCTTAACTTAGGTGTAGCTTAACTATAAATGATGTGGTGGCATGGAATTCAAACAAAGACAAGAGAGTATAGGTGATACCTTTTATTGGCTAACGAAATAGATGGTAAATGCAAGCTTTTGAGGCTCCTAAGGCCTCTTCATCAGGCAATCAAGAGGCCTTAGGAGCCTCGAAAGCTTGCATTTACCATCTATTTCATTAGCCAATAAAAGGTATTACCTATACTCTCTTGTCTTTGCTTAAATCTATGGCTAACACGGTGCACAACTCTACTGCCTCTGGCATGGAATTCAGTGATGGTTCTGACACCAGGTTCTGTTTTTCTATTTCAGAGGGGATTCAGGGAGGAGAAACTACAGGAGGATAGTCTTCCACCAATCTTTACTTACACTGATAGTCATATGTAGATTTTTTCAACTGCTCCAAAATATTTGGGTTATTCATTTAGAGAGGCATTAATATACTGTATAAGTTGATGCAAAAAGAGTCCCTAATTAATAATTTTTGGCTTCCAAAAGAAGTGGGTGGATTCTGCTTCTATCTTAGTCTCTATCTATACATAGCTGGTCAACTGACAGCTGTAGCCCAATGGGTTAACAATATCGCCTCATCAAACAATACTTCTCTATTCTCAGTCCAAGTGACAAAACACGGCACAGGATACTTTATATGTAATTTCAAAAGAGAATACTTTTGGACAATGGTTGAGTTTCATAAAGTAATATCATTGGACATTGGCTGCAGTAAAAAGCTTTCAACAAACACTTTCAAAACATAATCAAACTGAGATATGGCAATCACCCACAAAGTACTGCCAATAATTAAGACATAATTTTGTACACAGAGTGGGAGAAAGAAGCGGCTTCAATCCATGAGTGGCAGTAAACGGGAGGTAAATGAGAACACCTGCTCTGCATCCATAAGCAAGCTGAACAACACTTCCCTGATGCCTGGAGGAGGAGGCTGACTTCACACCTCAGAAACACAGTTCAAAGAGAAAAAATCTCCAGTACTCCTCAGACTTAAGATGGAGGCTTTATTCAAATAAATGTATGACCAAATGGCATGCATGTTACTGACAAAGATTTCTTAGTCTAATGTGTTTCATGCTCACAAACGTGTTAGATTTTTACTGCTCCATTTGGCCGTGCATTTATTTGAATAAAGCCTACTTTTCTTAAGTCTCAGGAGTGCTGGAGATTTTTGCTCTTTAAGACTAATTAGGGGGTTATTCACTAAGGTGGGAATTAGACTGTCGAATTCGCAAATGGCAGATTGCCATTTGCAATTTTGCAATTTTTTAATGTTAAGATTGCGGCAATTTTCCCATAATAAAGTCGCAACTGTGACAATATTCAAATTTATCTGTGCGAATTTGCCAGATAAAGACAGTCGCAATAGGCTGCTACTGTGTCGCAGTCGCGTCTTTATAATGAGAATATTGTCGCAGTCGTGACCTTATTATTGGAAAATTGTCGCGACTTTACAATGGGGAAATTGTAGCGGATTTGATATGGGAATCCGCTGTTTGTGAATTCGACAGTTGAATTCGCACCTTAGTGAGTAACCCTCTTAAAAACCAGCCGGTTCAGGCACTCAGTACTTGAGCTTCCAGCTACTTACAGGCTCTCAGTGTGCTATATTAGTGTATATTTTGCTTTTTTATGTGAATTTTGCTGTGTTCCTGAATCTACTACGATCCAGCCTTCCTTTTACAGTATTTAAAGAGACAGTCTTCCTTTTGTTGCAGATCAACCATTATTTCATATCTGCTAGCCAGATACTAGCTTCGGGGGGTTCCTTGCTGCCAAGCCCAGTGGTGAATTGTCCCAAATTCTCACATCCACAGGATAATTTTGAATTTGATAAACATGCTCCTAATTATTTCTGAAGCAGTTTCTTTATTTTCATCTTTATCCTGGCTTTTAGAAACATATTATATACCAATGATACAGCAATATAACAATAGCAATTGCAGAGATGTAGTGTAATGATTTATATCAGTGGTACTGAATTTTCTCTGCAGCTCCTTTGTAGCCTAACAATTCTCCTATTGTTCTAATATTGTTCTGATGGCAATATAATTTTACCTCTCCGTTTTTTTCTGCTTGTATGTTTTTAATCTATTTTTTCATTGGCGATGCTGTTCATCCTCACACCAAGTGTTTAATTCATTTGCTGTTTACAACAATCAGCTGGGCCTTGTAAATTCTAGGAGATTCTAGTCGGAGAGTTGAAAAATGCCACAGTATAAATAAATGCCCTATATAGTTATTAGACAATTTAATATAGAGAGCGATGCTATTAGTAATATTGTAAAGGTTGCCCATTTCCTATAAAGAGATTGTACTGGGGCAGAAAGCTGGCAGATCTAGATGAATAATACAACCAAAGAGAGATAACAGTCAACACTGAAAAACAATCCAGATGTAATCAAATAGTATCTATTATTACAGAAAGACTGGAACTGTAATCTTCAAACTAATTACCCTTTTGAAAGATTAAAATAACAACAGCTGTGCACAGCTCATTGAAAGCTATAAATAGTATGATTAATATATATACAAAACACAAATGCTAGCAGAAAAGATCGTAATTCAACTGCCTATTAAAGCATATAAAAAGTTATGAACAGTGATATATCAGTTAGTTATATAGTGAGTATAGTGACAAAAACTCTCCACAATGGAGTAGCCAGTGTTCTTGAAAATGGCATGCAATAAATGTGTAAGAATCACACATAACACATTGCAGCAAAGTACATCATTGAATAGCATTTACTGAGTCTCTGTCTATATTAGGGCACTGGTGTAGGTTGAGGTAATAAATAGTAACAGTACATATATACAAAGACAGAACTACACCTGTGCAGCTGCCCAGCCCAGTGAGCTTTCACTTACTCTATTAATCTTAGGACTGCCAGCACCAACTTGTGATAATTACTAGAGTAAGGAGGAGAGGCATTAGTGCTGCCTCTGTATAACACTGCTGGCGGACATGACAGAGAGAGCCCTGTAGAACAGGTAGCCAACCTTAAATAATAAGTCAGAATAGTTTGAATATGTGCAATACTGTTTACTATATTATACTTAGTAAAAATCAGGCTGTATTAATGCATTGCATTTGTTTCTTCAATTATAGCATGATTTTCCCAGAAGGCCTTTTTTAATTTTGTCCACTAGCCAGATATCATTATAGCCAGCTGTTAAACCCAGTTTGGAATTGTTTTATCTGGTTATGATTATGTACACCACTGCACATAAAGTTCAGTGTAGGTAGACTATGATAGACATATAACAAAAATAAGTCAAGTTTATGGGCTAAAAATCAGCATTCAGTGTAAATCAACTGCTCATTCAGAAAAATGTGTTCAAAACATCCAGGACTCCCCTCGTACATTCAACACAGCTGGATGAACTTATCCTCTGGACATGTAGAATGGTAAAGCTGTACCTTTAATCTTTCAGGGGCTTAAATTCTGAGATCAGGCATAAACTGCCACAAACACACATTTCACTATTTGGCAAAATATCTCATATGGCTTCATAGATGCAAAGGATGCTGTTGTGTTACTTACAGTATAGCTAAAAGCAACAGTCAAAGTAGTTCAATTGTTGTTAAATGCCATGATAAATAAATACAGTTTAACAGTACTGATCTTTTTGAAATATTATATAAGCTGGTAAAAAATGATTGTGCTGATGGACAGAAAACTAAATCCCAATTAAACCCTACAAGACTTAGATCTCCAACTTGTACAGGCCACCATTAGATCCCAGAATCTGCAAGGATCTGCAATGAAGGGGCTGCTAGATCACCTGCAGGATAGAATACAGTTCAACTGTCATTTTAGAAATATGTTGTTTAAGTCAAGAGACAATAGGAGATACAGTGTATGATCTCTCAAAGATTATGTAAACAAATGACTTCCAGTGAGGCAATTCTTTGGACCCTTCCAAAAGGTTTAAGCTATTGGCTTCAATATTACCTTTTTGAGGAGGTTGTCAGGGATCAAAATTTAATATGATACTGACCAACATGACTAGGCTGTTATGAATAGCAACACAGAATGAGAAAAACTTCACTAAGATCATCAAAACCTCACCTCAGTACTAAGATATACCAAACTATTGTTGACAAAGTGTTAATTTTGTCCCCACAAATGTTGAATTTACATTCAGACAGACCTGCCAATAATGAGTGAACATTTAGGTTGTATGTACAATAGTACATAGTATAACAGTGAAATTCGCCAGCTTTTGAAAAATTAATTCCTAGTTTATCTCCATAAATTATTGTGTGTTAAAAAGGCCAGTAAACCTAAATTATAAGCTACCTTATACGAGAGCATTACCAATAACACTAACAAATATGAGGCACAATTATCAGTCTGAAAAAATGGAAAGACATTCAGCAATTTTTGACAGAAAAAGAGAATCTAGCAGACTGTGGGAGTTTCACACTTCATAGACTTGGAGGTTGCCAGCTACACATTAATGCTACAGGTGAAACTTTCTGGCTAATGAGTATCTTTTAATTAAAGCTGAACTTTTCACTCACCCTTCTCTTATAAAAAGACTCTATTTTCTGAGCTCCTTTGTGCTCTTCCTTGTCTGACTAGCTCGCCTTTATTTTCTTTCACTATGCATGTCTACTGCTTGGCTAGACCTTTAGCTTATTTATTTGATTTACCTTTTAGCTGATCGCTAAGTGCCCTGATCTTTGGCTTGTGTCTGCAACTGCCTTTCCTACTCGCTCCTACCTCTCCTTTCACCCAGACTCTTAGATAGCCGAACGTAATCCAAGAGTTCATTTATGTTTACTGGCCCTTGTCAGCCACAGTAAGATATGATTATCTCCTACCACTAAAATAAATTATACTATTCTTCTTACTGTGACAGGAATACTGGTATGTAGGTGGAAGGTGTGTATATTTCACCCAGATTCCTGTCATATGTATGGTAAAAAAACATGTGTTTAATTAGGCTGCAGCTGAGGGAGGTTAAAAGGGCGGGTGTGACTGAGTTACTGGCTCTCAGTTGGGAAAAGGAGCTGTGAGTGTGAGAGCAGCAAACAGGCCCCTGAGTCTCTCTCAGTGTGAGAGAAAGACAGAGAAGGTCTCTCTGTGTGTGGGAGTAGCAGTGCTAAAGTGTGTTTAGCTTGCAGACTACTGGGACTCTGTGAATTGTGAGTTACAGACTAAAAGGTTCGTGTTGTGGGAGAAAGATACGCCTAGAAAGGAAACTACCGTATATACTCGTGTATAAGTCGAGAAATTTAGATCAAAAAAAGCATTTAAAATCCTATTCTCGACTTATACACGCGTATAACCTATATACTTA
>WMED01016972.1:0-13138 GCA_019650415.1 Pipa parva | reverse complement strand
GATGCTCAGTATCTATAGATGTGCATATATTTCATTCCTACTCACTGCAGTACAAGTGACATATATTTGTGATATGCTCAGTATCTATATATGTGCATATATTTCATTCCTACTCACTGGAACTGCGGTCAAAATGCATCCTTCCCGTAACAGGCCAGTCTAATTTTACAAGAATCAATGAGCGTGCTTGTTTGTTTTGCATTTCAGTGTCTAAATTAATAATTTCTAACCCCATCGAATCCATTTTCTTTAGAGTTATTTTCTATGAAAGTGGCGCTACAGGCTAAATGAAAAAATCCTGTTAACATTTATGTCCTGCAAGTAGCATTTAAATCCATTGGTCACCGAGTCATAGGCTAGAGGTATAATAATACCAGAAAAACGGTTCTAATTATACAAGACTGAACAATAGTTATCATATGATGAAAATGATAGTGACATTACTTACAGTAATTACCTTTTTTTTCACGCCATTTAAAATTTTGCACAGCGTTAAAGGACCAGTAAAACTGAAAAGAAAACTGTAAAATGAAAATTCTGTCCACTCTTTGTGTCTTTCACACCGTTCTACTGTAAATTAGGTATGTTCATAGCTTTCCTTTTTCCAAGGGAATTGGCATGTATAGTCTGTGATCCTTTCCACTTAATGCTATAGCCTGATTTAGCCATGTGGCATGAACTAAAGTGGCTACTGTGTAGTTGAAAGTAGTGTTTTTTTTTTTAACTCTACCCCGTTTAACACCAAACATTGCTAAAATTGCCATGCTGCAAGCTCTGTACTGCAATGCTTCACAGAATCCATATTCATCGCCAGTAGCATTGAAGATATTAAAGGCAGGTAGAAGTTCTTCTGTTGAGTTGAAAAGAAACAAATATTACCAAAAATTTAGATTTGACAGATATATATTAAGCTTTAAGTTAGATTATATTTTGCCTCAGTCCCTGAGTAATGCATTCCTACATGAGTCATGGTAAACTGAACATGTGCAATATTTTAGTACAGAATAATATGGAACTGTGAAAACAGTAGCTTCATTCTTATAAGGCTACTACAATATATATTTGGGCATGATCAGCAAACCTCTTAGCATTATATTTTTATCCTTAATAATTATTAAAGTGCACCTGTCACCTCAAAACTAATACTAATTTAGGTTCTACTAATGAAATAAACATTTTGTCAATATATATGTATTTTTTAAAAATGTACCTTTATACAGTGTTTCTCTTTGTCATCTTCCCTGTCAGCCTGACTTTTCTTTCCTGAGTGTTGTGTGGGCGGGGCTAAATAATGATTGACAGTATTGCTCCTCCAATCAGATACCTTAACTCACAATCTAGAAGGGATCTGATTGGAGGAGCTATAATGTCACTTATTATTTAGCCATTTAGCAGAAATGAGTGCTTAAGACATTGCATATTGCTTGTTGAATGAATGGTGTATACATTATCTAGAGCAGGGATCAGCAACCTTTTGGGCTGAGAGAGCCATATATGTGCGGCTCTCTCAGCCCTTTTGCATCTTGAGCCACTAGGAAACCCAGAAGCGCGGTTACATTAGCAGCTCCGGATTGGCTAGCAACCCGGAAGCTGGTGATGTCAGCGGCTCCGGATTGGGTAACAACCCGAAAGTGCTGAGAGAGCTTTGTCTCTCTACAGCACTTGCCGGCGATTAGCAGGTAGACTGTAACGAGCAGTGCTTGCATGTGAGCACCGCTCGTTATAAAGAGCCAGATGCGGCCATCAAAAGAGCCACATCTGGCTCAAGAGCCATATGTTGCTGACCCCTGATCTAGAGAATAGCAAATGTTCTCTGGAGTTTACTGGTTTATCTCATCAATTTACTTGTTGAGGTATTCCATTCAGGATTTGGCCACAGATCTTCTAGGTACTGTTTAGGTAAGGGCAAGGTGGGCATAAGATAGAATAGACAACATTTTGTAATCCATATGAACCATCAGCATCGATTTAACAACTTTGTGGGTGACCTATAATATACAATAACTTTATCTTGCTTTTGAAGTTCCCACTTTGGTTGTCTCTTTGCCAGGTCCTTTAGCAGCTTCTTAAGAAGTGTTGGGTCATAACCGGTCCCAATGGAACTATTCCTGCTTACATCTTACTTGTTCTGCAACTGGAACCAAGCTGCTGACATGGGAGACATGCAGATTAAACATCTCAGTGATATATTGCTTTCATCTCAAACAGTTGCCTTGCAGCATCATTTTTACTTCTGTCAGACCCAGTTTGCAGTGTATTTGATTACTATTTTGATATAATAATTTATTATCCATGACGCCAGTTTGACCTTTCTCCTGACGCTCTCTTGCACAAAACCCCAGTAAAAAATACGATCCTAATCGAAGCGTTAAGCTATTTTTATAAAATTATTATTATTATTATTTTTTTTTTAAAACTTGTAAAACGTATTATTCTGCCTTTAATTATTTATGTTGCTATGAAGATTCAAATGCAATTCTGGAGAATACATAAATATTTTTAGAAAGTTTCACTTCTACTACAAATCTACAGCTTCCATCCTATTCTGTCTGACCCGGGATGACGGCAGTTACAGTTCTGCAGCATCTTTAGAGTTAAAAATTCTTTCATTTCTTCTCTATAAAATCGTATCTAGTGGCAAGAAAATGAAAGTCAGTCTAGATTATACAAAGTGATCCATCTTTCTAGTAGATTAGCCTTAACGTTGTAGCGCTAAAGAGAAACTTCTCATCTCCCAGGAATATTGTGCAAACTAATATTAAGATTAAAATCGTTTTTGTTTGCTCTGAAGCTTGAAAGAGAAAACCACTGTGCTATATCCCCCACACTCTCTCCAAGGTACAGATATTACCATAAATACAGCCCATTAACACTTGTTCCTCTCTGTCAGGACATAAATTAAGTCTGCAGGTGTTCTGTGAATCTTTACCCTTGGTACTAATTAAGCCTTGATAATTAAGTTTGTTAAATTCAGGCCTTTAAGCTTATATTCCCTCTCTGGGCTGGCAAAATGGAGATTTGCAACATGTAAGGGCTCTTTCCTTTATGGGCTGTTTGATTGTAAGCCTATGCTACACAGTTGTTTCAGCTCGGCAATGCTTAAAGAGACACTATCATCAAAATACAAAAGGTTTTCTTTAATAGACTATAATGTTTAATATTTATCACAGTGGATTAGCTTTGATTAAGATGTGGGCAAAACATTAAATCCAAAAACTGCATGATCTAAAAACTGAAGTAGGTTACATACAAGTGGTCCTTCTTATAGTGTTGATGCTTCACAGTGTACTGATGTAGCAGCCACAACCTCTGTTAGGTACACTATCCTTTCTTTATATTTAACTCTCATATTTGTCTAATAGAATGACTAAGGAGTGCATAGATAACTACGTTTTTGTAGACATGTCTACAGATTCTTTACTGGTATTGTATCTACTGTTAATAATGTGTGAATCAATTATTTACAAAATATTAACATTTAAATCCAAGTTTCCATCATCAAACAAGTTCAAATCAAATATACTCTATCAGAACTAAATGTTCACTTTCAACAAAAAGTGGCCATCAGCAATCAATTTACAAAGTCAAATGATCAACATCCTCCTTGGATAACCTCAATATCTCATGCTTAGTTTAGTAAGATAAATCAACCAGTAGCATTTTATCTTTTTTCCCCTATCTCTTCCATTGTGTTCCCACTTCTTTATTTCTTTGTTCAGTAGGATAATAAATTATTTGCAGGACATAAAATATTGAAATATTTTAGGGATAGCCCCACCTAAGGACCTCTAGATTTCAGAATGTTAAAGCTACCTCTGCTGCCTACTTACTGGAGGAGTCTAGTATGAGACCCTGGCATCCTAAGTATTAGGCCAAGTACTTTTAAAGAAGCCCCCACACCTGCTGGGAGAAAAAATGTTATTTTCTTTATATTTATCTATTATTATTATTTTTTACCATTGTCTTTTTGTCATCAATAGAGTAGTCCTAAGTTAGGCTGTTTTCTGTATAGCACCAGTCCTCTCCCATAACATAATCCTTGTAATTCTTGTCATTTTTTCATAATTTATTAGTCATGATCCACAGCCGTTCCTAAGGTATAGAAGATAAATGGGGGGACCTATGTTACCCCCTGTTGATTTATGACTCTACCTGCCATATAAAGAGTGGAAGAAAGGGTTGTGGGGATTAGGTATTTTTGTCTTGAATTCTACCATGTTTGTTGCTGGTGGGTGACTTTTTGAAGAAACACTGCCATTGGATCTGTTTGCCTGCATCTGTAGATAATTACTATCTTTAGTGATGAAACGGCATTCTAAACCATCCAACACACATCAAGTAATAAATCTCAAATGCCCGGGAGATCCTGACCCACCTATATAACACATAAGCCATGAATATATGTGCATTGTGTATCAATTCAACAAGTCTAATGTTTATTATAAGTTATAATTTATGTTAAAAACCAAATAAAAAGTTATATTTAAAAAAAAAGAGGACTTAAATGCAGCATATCTATCAGAACAGCACTGTGCGAACAAAGGAATGACATCACTGGGGGTTAAACTCTACTCACAAAATATTAATATTAAAAACACAAACTTTCTACAGTTTCATCCACTGCACAGTTTTACAAAGACTTCTGATTAAACATTATCTCCAAACCCAAGCTAAGAAAAACAACTATGTTATAAAATGATATCACTGTAGATGATTGATTTTATTTTATTTTTGTGCTTTAAATTTTTGGAGATATTTGAATTTTTACTATTTTAATAATGGACGTATTTTAGTGAAAAACTCGTTCCTTCACTCAGTGATCCCCACTTGGTGTGTGTTTGTTTTTGTGCAAAAGTGTGAATGTGCTGCTTAGGATAAGACATACTGTCACAAAGATAGCCATACTTTTGATAACCTGTATAAGGCTGTCTTTGGTATGCTTATGAAAGCCCACCCCCTTATTTAAATCAACCACTTTTAGGGACCCTGTTCATCGTCATGAGTGCCATACTTATACTGATGCTGTGTGAGGCTGAATGTCAGTTGAGACTGGAATATTGAAAAGGGAGAACAAAATGGGGGTGGATTTAATTAAAATGGCTTCCTCCTAGACTTGGTTTAGATTGAAAAATCTCTGAAACATAAATACAAATAGTAAAATAAAACCATTATTGTAGTTGGCTTAGTTTGGTGTGTTTGATAGTGTCGCTTTACATTTTATTTTACATCATCTTTACTATAACCTGCTTATCCCATTTAGTTGCACTTCGCCCGATATAGATCCTGAATACATTAATTGTATTTAAGAAATTTTTAATTAAGCATTTTGTTATTTTAATACCATGATGACTTATAATAATGAAGTATAATCAAAACACACGATGACATATGAACTCTCTATTCTAAAAGTTGTTCATGTTTGGATGCAGCAGACAAATGAATCATGTATTTTACGTAATTGTTTTAATAGACGTGTTATTCAGTACATGTTTCAGCCGTTTCCCTTAAAGGAGACGGGAAATCTTTTTTTGTCTAGATTGAGATATACTGTATATATATATATATATATATATATATATATATATATATACATACTGTATGTATGTGAAGATGTTACAGGAAGAGATTACCTTGATGAAATACTGATTCTGTTTTATATAGCAGCCTTCTCAGTATTGTGCGCTCACTGTTGAGCTGTTAAGATTATTATTAAACTTTATGGACCATAAAGCCCGTAGAAACAAGGCAAGTGAACAACTATGCCATTACACTGGTGTCAAAACAAGAGCTATATTTCATATCCTTTGAACTGCTAGTCGACATTCAGAATGTAAGTGCTTCTCCACTGACTCAACCTTTTCCTGTGTTTTTCAACCTTAGACTTTAATGCAACATGGCTAATTTATGAACGGCCAACTCTACATATGCCATTTAGTTCAAAGCTCTGCCATAAATCCTTATCTACAGTTTTTTGCCTCCAGTGTTTTAGTTTGTTGGGATGTTTGACTTACATTTATCATTTCTAAATGTTTTATGTGACTGATGATTTTTTTATTTTTTTTACTCTTAAAAGAGCTCCTGTGCTAATTTGACCTTCTTACGCTCAGAGTATGATACACACACAAATATTTTTTTTTTCTCCAAGCAGCTGAATGTTTATCTTATATTCAAATGTTGTATATGACTGGAAATAGCAATAAGTTTACTCTATAAAACACTAGCATAAATGTTCCAGAATATAACTGATGGGGGAGTTAAGGGAAAATCATACGGCAATGTATGGGAACTTTTGCAGAGTGCTATCACATATACTATCAAATAATGGTAATCTATAAGTAGAGCAGATTTGTCTTCAGACATATGAAAGTATCCTCTGTTAAAAGTGAATTCAAGTTTATTTTCTCAAGAGGTGATTCTTAAGGGGTGGTGATTGGAGAAATACTCATTGATCACCTTCTTTGCTATATTGCCTCATGCTTCAAGATAAAGCCAGTCTTCATTTCTTCTGTTCCAGCATCACAATGCTCTTTTTGGTTCATGCCTCCTCTTCAACATCAGTGAGTTTAAGCATGCTCAGAAGAAAAAGAAATCACTGATGTTGAAAAGGAAACAGGAAGTGAAGAGGATTGCAGTGGTGGAACAGATGAAAGGAAGATCGGCTCTATCTTGGAGCGAAGAAGGTGATGGGTAAGTATTACCCCCTCTCTTGTAGCTTGGTTAGTAAAGTTGGATCATCAAATTTAAAGTCTATCAAGTTTAATCTTTGACAAATCAAACCAATGATGAGAAAACTTCTAAAATAGCTCTACTTTTTCTACAGCTAAATTTCTGTAGTAAACAGTGTTATAAGGGTGGATATGAACTGTGCCTTTATATTTGCCACAGAATTTGATTACTTGATGGTCCAAGTTATAATTTTATTGAATGCATACCCTATGTATTACCATGACCTTAAAAAGTCACTAACACCAGAAAAAGAAAATGGGCATGACTCATCGGCAGGTAAGTTATTGTTGTGCAATACTTTGTAAAAATGTAATTTTGGAAGTTGAATCCCTGATTTTTTTATTTTTGTGTTGTTCTTGTTATTGCTCGTTGCAGACATCTTTTTTTAGATTGGGCTTTCTGTGGCACTTCATGAATATATATTATCTAACATTCCATAAAAAAAAATAGACAGAGTAGGGATTGTTTACTTAGTAGTAGGTTATGCCCTGAAAAAGGAAGTGAATTCTCCTTTCACTTCATTAAATAATTTAATGTCCTACTGCCATGTGTCATGGGCTGAGAGTGGACCCTCTGTACCACCGTGGGGTTTGACGTAGGTACACTGTGAGGTGTGGAGTTTCAGAGGCCCCTGGTCTTCACCTTTAACCTTTACTGGATTTTGCAGCAAGGGACCCCCAGGTTGCAGCCCCCGTGCACACCCCTCAATAGGTGGTAGCTGGTGAAGTGTGAGAACCAGACTGGAATCACTTGCAAATCTGTCAGGGGTACTGTTCCTTTAATAACACTAGGAAAAGTTCACTTTAATAATTGTAGTCTCAGTTGGGAAACAAGGAGGAGAAGTGTTAGTAACACCAACACAACACTTAGAGAGCCTGTCACGAGCTGGAAGCTCAGGCTCAGAGTACCCAAGCAATCCAGCTTTTAAATCTCTCATTGCTAATTAGCTCAATGGGAGTGCTCCCAACACACACACACTAGTGCAGTGCCATGAGGGAGCGAGCTGTCAGCAACCTATAACAGCCGCAGAGACGCGGATCTTGCACCCTGGGGAGGATTGCGCATAAGCCGTGTTACCAGGTAAGCAGCAGTCCTGGTGGCAGGAGCCGTGCGTGACACCATGCAGATAATTTAATGGTTCCCAACCTATTGTAAAAGGTGCTGGAAGCCCTAAAACAAAGGCCAAAACTCCATAGCATGGAGGCATGAGCCAAAATCATACATCACATGTGGATAGAAGTCCCAGCCTCCTTATGTAACGTGGTTGGAACATTGGAACAAGTCAGGGGAGTAACATTGTATTGTGATCTGTATATAAATATACACACCAGCTTGACATCATGCATTGCCACTGGTCTCTTCATGATTGACTAGCTCAGATTGTGCACAAATGTACCCTGACCTGCTGGTGCACTTGCAAATACATAACATAAGTAGAATGTGTAGCAATTAACTGAAAAATGGAAATAACATATTAAGGACATCTCACATTACACTGTAAACTCACTGTAAGGGTAAAGCGTGCAGTGTTGGATTGACAGCACTACATGGCCATACAGTATGGCCATATTCACATTCATTGTATGGTATTTAGATGGATACATTCCTCAGCTGCCCTGTCAGTTCCAGGGTTACATTGCACAGAATATGCAGCTTTCTTTGGTATCGGAACACAATGTATCCTTTTAGCTTAATCCTTAGATGCCTAAAATATTACAGCTTGGCCGGATTGTCATGCGATCAGTGCTAATGGTTAAATGTTTGCTTAAAATGAATATAGACTGCTTGGCCCGCTGGAAAGTTGCTATACAAAGATCTTACGCTTTTCACGCACTTCACAGGGAGCATAAATATATTAGATATAAAGTGCATAATATCCACAAAACTGCATTAAATAATAATTCGCATGCACAGCGAAATATAGCGCAGTAAATCAAATGGCAATAAACATCCCCGTGTCTGTTTCAACTAACAGCATTAATCTGTTTCAAGAGAAAGATCAGTGGACAAAAATTCAAATACCTAGCTTTTAAGTAAACAGTATTTCAAAGTGATCTCACTGCGTGTTGGCGTAAGATCAACTATGGCTGTAGACGGAATAATGTTTGCTCAGACATACGGTGCGGTGGTTTCATGTTATACCTCATTTACTCACAGTATATGAATTGGAATTTAATCACAATTTTTGGAATGCATGTCTATGAGAGTCAAAGTACAATCCATGTCTTCTGTGTGAATAAATAGTCCCTGTACAGAAGAGCTTTTTTTTTTTTTTTTTTTTTTAATTATTTTACCATCTAGGGTCAAACAGATATTATAATCATTTATTTTTTTATTTCCTTTTTTGGAATTTGGGGAAAAAACCAAAAGAGGTGTTTAGTAAAATTGATCACCAACAACAACAGCTGTAAAATGAAATATTTCATTCTGCCGCTATATTTTACGTGATCTGTAACAATATGCGGCAAAATAAACACTGAATAAATTTGGAAAACTGCCTGGTTTATGTACCGTGAGACTGGTTTATTTTTTTTATTTTTTTTTTGTCTAAACATAGAATGTAATGTTTGATTTTATTAGTCCAAAGTGAAAGGTACAGAAAGAGACTGGAGTGCATTAATATGAAATTAAATGAGGTTAATAGGCTGAAATTTAATAAACTTGGAAAAGCCCCGATTTCGCTTTTCTGAGTTTATTCCTGTAAGATCTTGGAAGTTTCTTGCGGTAAATATCGCGTGATTTTTTTTTTTTTATATTTACCGATAGAAATTTTCGATTGAGTTTTTCGATCTCTATTTTTTTTTTTTTTTTGCTAAAAAGGTAGTCATACTTCTAATGTAAAGCTTACTACTAATGTAAATTATAGCTGCCTTTCCATCGAAAAATTCAATCAAAAAACGTAACTGAAAAATTTTGGTTGCTTATTATCAGTTGAAAATATTGAGCAATTTTTACTGCATGAACAGCCGAGATGTTCTCAGGATAAACTCTGAAAAGCGAAATCGGGCTTTGCTGAGTTTAGTGTAAAAAAAGAAATAACCACATAGATGTCCTAGTTGACACAATCCCATTTAATGAAGGCTGTACATCAATAGTCATTACTGGATGTCTGCAGAAAAAAATATATAACGGGCATGGTGCCATGACATTATATTGTGGCTGGCGGGGGCTATCCATTAGACAGACAGATCAGGACAGGGAGTGCTTTGGGAGGCTAGGACTACTCCCAATGGGCCATTCTGGGGTGAGGGACTGTGGACCACGGTGGTCTTCTAGGGGGCATTTTTCTACACAGTAAAGTGTTGCTATATCTGGGATTTTCAAAGACACTTCTGTCCCAAATAGAGGCTTTGCAACACCTGTTCTCTCTCACTCATGATTCTCTTCTTTACCCTCTGCCCAGTTTTGTCCAATAACTTTTTTCCATTATGCACTGGATCTAACCATCCTTGTAGATGCCACTCCACTGGTTTCACTTATAGGTCACTACAGCTAATGTTTTTAAGATTATTAGGACTCGGGGTTAGACTTGTCCATGAGAGGTCCTATAGATGCTCTGGTAGAGCCCATCAGAGGTGGACCCTAGCCCTGTGAACAACCTATTTATTTATGTGTAATAAATATAAGTATTTTTTAAAGTTTACAGCAGTGCAGGCTATTTTCTGGCAATCACTTCTTAAATGATTGTCCACAGCGCCTAACATCAAGCTGTGCATTAAGATGTTGACGGTCTTACTCACCAATGATGCCAAAGGGTACTGGCCAGGGGAGTATGTTTCAACAAATTTTAAGAAGTAAAAGCCAGAAACAATGTCCACCATAAATTATAATAATTATTTTATAAATTCTGTGGGCTAATAAGCAGATTAATAAGCAATATGTATTAGAACTTATGGTCAGCTGATTGAGCTATCCAGCAATGTGCATTGAAACTGATAGTCAACATGAAAGCAGTAAGTGGAACTGCTGGGCAACAGGGTAGGCTAGTGAGAAATGTTTGTAGAGTTAATGAAAAATGCTAAGTAAATAACAACTGAGTTATGGACCTGGTATTTGCTTTACTAACGTAGTGAAATCACTTTTTTTTTTAATTTAATTCCCCCCCCCCATACTTTACTCAATCCCTTTTTTTTTCTCATTGTTTCCTTCTCCCAGGCCCTTTTTTGATTATATTTCTAGTTATGTTTATGTTCTCTCTCTGAAAAAGCTCCTAGTCAACCGGAAGGAAGATATTGACTCTAAATGACATTAAGCGTAAGCGGGGAAATTCTATTAATGTTGTACCATCATGTTAAAATGCTTGCAACTCGTTCATTGCGTATTACACGGCTCATGAAACACCAAGTAGCAGTCAATGAAACTAGTGCAAATGGGGATGCTTAATTAAGGGAATAAAATATTGAAAAAGTAATAGATCCAAAATAATCAATAATGACTAGGGGCTAGAGTACTGACTAAAAATTCTGGTAAAAAAAAAAATCTAAAATTTTAATGTTATAAACATACCTACCATCTGTATATAGGGGAACTTATCCTGCTACTGTTCTTTTTATGAATGAATGGATGAATGCAATCACTGTTACACTTGGTGGAGCACCTCTATAAACCATTCGCCAAATGCAGACATAATATTTCTATTCTCATGTAAAAGTATCACAGGTGGGCTGTGATTGTCACAGATTTTCTGGGGGAGTATCACAGACTCGCACCAAACAATACATCTGGAATCACCTGGTAAAAATCCAAAGCAATTTTTTTTTATGTTTCTCATCAGCCATTTTTGTTTCATCCAGAAGTGAAAAAAAAAAAATTAGTTTTGGCATTGCTGTTTTTGTGTTTTAATTTTTTGTTTGCATTGAAAATGATGAGAATTTTTGTTTTTGTTTTTCTTACTTTCTCAGCCTGATAAATTTACCTATATCTGTGTTTGAGAACCAGAAGGAGTAATACTAGCTTACTGCTATATGTTTTTTTGCATATTAATAGAAACGTTTATATTTTAAGAATTCCTGCTGTCAATCTTCATGAATATTACCACTGTTCCCTGGTAATACCCCTGTACAATGTAATGTAACAGATACACAGCTGGGCTATTAAATAACTTAACTTGGATGCCGAGCAATGTGCATGGTGATTAATCGACAAATAGGCAACTGATGAATGTCCAAAGTCAACGACAGACAGCTGTGTCCGTGTGCTACTGAAAAAAAATCCTCCTTTAGGAGGCATGGATATTCATTTAGAAGTATGGTCTTAAATGGCAGTGTCTGGAAAAGTGCACATAGACTATTAGCGCTGCAGTTGTTTGTGTATTCACCAGGTTATCTTTTTGCCCATCTACATTTGGCTTGTTGTGATCATGCACTCTTGATTATTCTGAGAAAGTAAAAATTAATATTTATGGTCATTATTTCCTGCCGATCTTTTCTTGTTGAACTAAAGCCATGTAGCTTTTTCCTCAAAGAAAACATTTATCAATAAATATTCTACTTTTTACCACAAACGAGACAATAAATAAAATGGCCATATTTTATGTGCAGAGTATATTTCTTTGTTCATTCACATCTGTACGTGTGAATTTAAACAGCTATTTAACTTGCTCAGGTGAGACACTTTCACATTTACAGTGACATCACAATCTGTTTAGCTCCACATGGAGTCCTGCAGAAAGGCAAAACAATAATGCATATTTATCAGCATAAGCATGCATAAAGAAGTCATTTTCCGTACTCAGTAAGTTATACCATTTATTATATAAAAGATAACAAAAGCCTGATAAAAGTTTAGACGTATAAAATGTACTTTATTGGGTGATTCACCCTAATAGTACTAACAATCTGTGCTTCCATAGTTGTCACTGTAGGCTGACATCTTTAAAATCTCAGAGGGTTATTCACTAAAGTCCAAATTGTTGTGTATAGGTGTGAATTCGCCAGATAAAGACAGTCGCAATAGGCTGCAACTGTCGCAGTCGTGATTTTATTATGGGAAAATTGTCGCAATCTTAACTTTAAAAAATTGTCGCAACTTTACAATGGGGAAATTGTAGTGGATTTGCTATGGAAATCCACTGTTTGAGAATTCGACAGTACAATTTGCACCTTAGTGAATAATCCCCTTCAGTCTTCTCCCCTTAGCCTGTGGCTCGGCAAGTACTCAGTGTGCACTACTTAGGGAATGAGTAAGATAAACTGACCAGATGCATAGTTTAGAACTGACCAGAATTGCAGTTTAACACTAAAGAAATATAACCGTTAACTCTAACAGTAAAAGGCGGAATTGAATAAACTCAGAAAAACCCGATTTCATCTTTTCGAGTTTATTCTGAGTCTGTTTCTCGTGGTAAATATTGATCGATATACAGTGGGGAAAAAAAGTATTTAGTCAGTCACCAATAGTGCAAGTTCCACCA
>WMED01016971.1:0-13139 GCA_019650415.1 Pipa parva | reverse complement strand
CCAAAGGTGAGGGGCAGAGAGTGAAAAGGGTTTAAGACGAGAAAGGGCAGTATTAGTACATTATATATATATTGGTATATATATTATTAGTATATATATTGGTTATATCAATCACAACATGATAATGATGACATAGGGCCTTACTGGATAAAGGCCAAATAGACACATAAAGCTATAAATTCCCATTTAATCGCCACTTCCCCATATTTGCTTATTGAGCAAACTCTGTGATGTGGCGAATTCGCATCTAATTCAGACAACTACGATAGTTCAGGATTTATGGAGTCTCTTACATTACTTCTTATGTGCATGCACAGGTACTTCTCATAGTATTCAGCAAGTGGCGGAGTCTGTTGCAGTCACGAATTTAACAAGGTATAGTGCTCTGAATTCTCCTGAATTCTCACTACATCACTGGCAAAATGGATTGCTGATGGCAGGACTCTGTTGTTGTGTAAAGTGACTATTTCTTCAAAATGGACTGGGACTAAATTTGTCTACAATTAAACTTGAACTAGGGACAAGGTGATATAGAAATAGATGTATTATGCACTTATATACAGTTAGTGGGCTATGCTGAAGATGATGTCACTGCACTTCACTGGGGGAATTCACATCACTCCACATGACTTCACGTGACTTTGTATTCTACTTCTATTCAACTGATATCACCAGTGCCGGCTTTGCCATTTGGCAGACTAGGCAAATGCTAGGGGCGCCCCTAGCATTTTTTAATTTTTCTTTTATATTGTACTGTCTGGGAGGTTTGTGTCAAGGGGGGGCGCCAGGGGAGGGGGGTGGTGCGGGACGGGGGGGCGCCGGGGAGGGGGGCGGTGCGGGACGGGGGGGCACTGGGGAAGGTGGCGGCGTGGGATGGGGGGGGTGTCTAGGGCGCCTATAGAGCCAGAGCCGGCTCTGGATATCACTACACTAAACATGTAACAGTGTACATAGCAGTCTGCTTGTTCAAGAAAATTATATCTGTAGCTTCATAAATAAGTATAACTGAATTCAGGACTATATTGTCGATGCAACTCAAATTGTAGCGAAGTGAATTTGACAGGTTAATTCAGATTTTAGTCAATAAGGTCCTACAGTATATCAGCATTCTAGAAGTGTCTGGACTCCATGTGGAACGGTAGTACCACAGATAGGATGGAAACCCCAGAAATCGAGTTTCATTGACTGTACTAAAGGAACAAAGACAACCTGATGAGATAATGCATAAGTCATCCAAGGTACCAGAGATCAGACAAAGACTAGGTCAAACAAAGCCAAAGATTAGGAAACCAGATAATAAGTATTGTCAGGAAACAGGCCAACTACATAAACAGGGCTTCAGTTACACTTTACAATTGCGTAGATCAGCTTGGACAAAGACAGGAGGAAATGCCCTTATATTTGTAGGCCAGATTAGGCACCCAGCTAGAAATTCCAGAAAACATGCTACAATCCATATAGAAACCACCAGAACCCAACACCACAGAGGAGGCAGTGACTTCTTCCAGAACAGTGAGTGGATTTCCTGAGATTATTTACTCTTGACGTAGCATTAGCCAAGTCCTCCCAGTTCATAATATGCAACATCCACCTCCGCTAAATTTGACCTCTTTAGCTGACTACCCAGATCATAGCTTTTTAGACTAATTAAAACATGGCTTTTAGAATCATATAGTAGTTAATGTGACCACAATAGACAAAACCTGGGAGGGTTATTTATCATAGTGACACATCACATACATGGATGAATTTGCAACTATACACAAGTGCTGAAACTTCACTTATTCATCAAAGATCCTTATTTCCTGCAATGTGGCAAATTTGCACTGTAGATGACTAATGACATGAGAGAACTGTGATGACTGACAAAAAAGAACTTTAGCAGATAATATGAGAATATGAGGAGATCAAGCCTAGCAGATAAATGTTGGATACAACAACTACTGATTTTAAAGTATGAAATGTTTAGCTCAATGCGGTTGCTTCATCATGGATTCATTGTTATAGGAAAAGATTTTCAACTTTATTCTAGCACAGTGGTTCTTAACTGGGGTTTGATCGAACCCTAGGGGTTTGGCAAGTCGGTCTCATGGATTCGGCGGAGCTTCTGCCACAGAGGTCAAGGGATTTATCACTAAAGAAGGGGGATTTATCACTAAAGAAGGGTTTGGTGAATGTGCGTATGAAACTGGTGGGTTCAGTGCCTCAAACAAGGTTAAGAACCACTGCTCTAGCATATAAAATATGATGCTGGGAGCTAATATGACCCATGTCAAGGTACATTACTGTACGCTCTAAATTCAACAAACTTTCTGCTTTACAAATCATCATTTCTTGATACAGGATAAAATATGTGGATCCTGTTGTTTGCTTGTGATAAGCCTGAAAGTCTCCATAGAAGTCACAAAAGACTATTAAAGAATTCAATCCAATAAAATACCAAACATGACTAACTCATATGCGATGTGATAAAATCTGAACCCATTTGTTACCATGATAGTATAAGATATAAATGTAGCATGCATTCTTTTGACTCATGCAGTGTCCATATCTTTCAGTCACTTAAATGGTATGCTGTCTGCTCCATGGGTACAATATTTACTGAATGTTTTCTTCATATAAGAATGGAATAACTTCTAATCACACCTGGTTTGTGGCTCATTGTGTAGTATATTATTTTAAATTGTGCAGTTTATATGACAAGACATCACTTTATAAACACTGCACAATGCGCGTTCATATTGTATCATGGCATTACATGAAATAACATTGTTAACAAACTTTGAAAAGCATGAACAGATAGTTGTCAGCTGTAGATGGACATGGAATTGAAGTGATCCCATGAATTTGTCTTCAAAGCATATGGCTTGTCATTTTTATCCAAAGGAAACATTCAGATTTTATTGACAAGCTGCATCTTTAGGAAAAAAACTTACATTCCTGTATTTCTGTCAGAGATGCAGAGTTCAACAACAGACCATGCTGGTCTAAAAAAGACAACCTGCTCTTGACAACATGGAACATTTAAACTATGCAATGTTTTGTTCTCAGAAAAAGCAGAACTTTAGAAACATTGGATAATACTTCCTTCAGCATCAAAATAAAAAATAGAGAATATATTTACACCCCTAATACACAAACATAAACATTTATAACTACAAAAGTCATAACCTGTCTTTGATTCACCAGAATCCTCCTCTATATATATAAATTTTACCTGTATATAACAATTACTATGGCGCTTAAAGGGCAACTAAAGAGCAACTAAAACAAAAATCAGCAGATTAGCACCAGGTTGAATGTTACAGCTGCCTACTGACAGCATATACTCAGGTTAGCAACCATAAGTTCAGGTTTTGTGGATTATAATCAGAACTCAAGGGATTTGCACAAATTTTCCTTAACTCCTTGTTTCTGAACAGATTTATAAATTATTGTATAGGTCCGAAGTTGACAATGGGTTCTTCAGAATTTGATTTGAAATGTATTATCACT
Source organism: Pipa parva (assembly GCA_019650415.1). Lineage (NCBI taxonomy): Eukaryota > Metazoa > Chordata > Amphibia > Anura > Pipidae > Pipa > Pipa parva. The sequence goes on along the minus strand of WMED01016971.1, from coordinate 9,644 downwards.
CAGACATAGATTACTATTTTTGTGAAAAAGGAGAAGCTTTACGGTTTCCTGTATGTGGAGAACAAGGCTCACTCAGTCCTAGAACTAAAAAGCAATTGGTACACAATGCATCGCACTAGGAGGACAGACTGGAACACAGGGTGTAAGGCATTGAGGTTAGGCACTTGGTGTACTAGGCAAAGTAAATTATACTATTTTATATTTTTATAGTAAATGCAATATTATGTTCAGATGAGGACTCATGAAGCAAGCTGAGAGCAGCTCACCAAGGTATTTACTGATGAACTATTGAAGCCCTCATCTTACTGTTGTTGGGAAATTCAGGATCCATAGAGCACAAATGATAACCTAAACAATGGAGAAGGAAACCAAAGAAGTTTAATAGAATCAGAAGTTAAACTCTTAGTCAGAATCAGGCAAAAGGCTGAGGCAGGAAGCATTGCAGCAAAGTCAGAACCAGCTTTAATGGACAGCGTGCAGCAACAACAACAACTCCACAGTCTATGTTTCAAAAAGTTTAGTGGTAGGACTGCTGCCTAGATTACACCAGGTTTTCTGGGCAGGAGATGAACCAGAATGTCTTCAGTGCTCAGGACAATAACCAAGCTTAACCAACTTACCAATATAATAATATTATTATTACTATAATATATTATAATAAATATATTTTTCTACAAAGAAAAATGAAGGTATCATAAAGTTGCTGTACCAATGAGTACACTGTCCCAATAATGAATGATGCAGGCAACGTCACCTCTCTCTTTCAAGTTGTGCCATCCCATCTGACAATCCCTGCATTGGCTGTCTGTTGTCCAGAGAATACATATTAAGATCCCAATCCCAACTAATATAACACTTAACAATAAATCTCCTTCCTGAATCATTCATCTTATTTCACCGTACTAACCCCACCATAACCTCATTTAAAACACCTCCTTTTCCACTATCTCACCATCTCACCATCATAGGCATCCAAACAATCAAACATTCCTTTAAATACTCACCTTTTTCAAAGAGGCCTCCAACTTTATTTTTTTAAATATTTTAAACTTCATTGATCTTAATGAACTTTTATAAAAGAGCATAAAAACTGACCACTAAGCAACTACTACATTTTCCAGAATAAACTTTGATTTTGGCTCCCCTTTAGGTTTCCTATAAATCAGCAGTTCTCAACCTGTGGGTCACGACCCTGGCAGGGGTCACACGACTGACCCATGGGGGTCGAGAACCACTGCGGCACCTGGAAGCAGCCGCAGGACCCTCCTTATAAGGGTTCCTGGGGGGTGACGTCGGCCAAAAACGTCACCACGTAATGCGCATACGTGATGACATTTCAGCCAAACATCACCACGTGACGCACGTACATGATGACGTTTGGCCAAAATGTCATCACGTGGTGCACGGTGACGTCAGCGCTGGGGGTCGTGGCATGATAAAGGTTGAGAACTGCTGCTATACATTATTTTTCTACTGCCTCCCCTTAAGTCTGCAAGATCTTGGGGTTATGATCTTCATTCTCATTGTTGTTTTATCCAGTACAATGCTGTGACAAAATGTATAAACGATTTAACACGTTACCTTGTTTGTACCCCTTACTTTGTACAGGGCTATGTAAGATTCTGGAGCTTACGTGACTTAATAATTATTATTTCTGTGGCAGAATACAAAAGCAATGGATGTCTTTCTCTTTTCCCTTTCAAGAAGTTCCGTAACAAAAAAAAACCCAAAGTAAACAAAACTTTAAAAATATCATTTGACTTATGAAATCATGAAATCATTTGTTATGAATAAATATCAGTAAGGAAACTTACATTTCTGCCTTTTTTTCACTAGGAAATGTGTGGCAAACTGACAGGCTGATTAAACTTTACTGACGAAAAAGAATTCAGCTGTAAAATATATGCGGGCTACATTTTCCTATTAGGAAGATAGCTTGTATCTCATACATCATAAAGTAAGTTTGCAACATCTTTTTAAAAGTATCACAAGTCATACCTGTTATGTATACTTTAGCTCACGGGGGTTTCTGCTTCCTCACATCTGACTTGAATAAACCTCCTTAATAAGGCATAGCAAAGAAAATCTAAGCACAAGAATAATGTAATGGAAATATTTATTCTATAATGATTTCTTTTTATTGCATAAAATAAAATAATTGTGGAGAAAACTCATTTTATTTTATGTTTAAACAAATTTGGGGGTTATTCACTAAAGTGAGAATTCGACTGTCAAATTCTCATACAGCGGATTCCCTTAGCAAATCCGCAACCGCGACAATCTCCCCATTGTAAAGTCGCGACCGCGATAATTTTTAAAGTTGCAACTGCAATAATTTCCTTATAATAAAGTCACGACTGTGACAATATTCTCATTATAAAGATGCAACTGCAACAGCAGCAGTGTATTGTGACTGTCTTTAGCTGGCAAATTCACATCTAATCTATACCCAACAATTAGGACATTAGTGAATAAACCCCAAAATCACAATGCTCTATGGATAACTAAGCTTATAAATACTTTAAAACACCACAGTTTTGGGTTGAATTAAAAGAAGACTTTCCATAACCTAAGTTTATCTTCTCTGGACAATCAACTGCATCATCAGCTTAGCTTTGCCCCACCAAAAATATGTGTAATAAACATCTGACCAATTTGTTTGAAAAAGACTAATACAGCCTTATGGGAATTTAAACAAAGATACCTTTGAGATGGACAATCTTTTCTTGAAAAGTGAATTCAAATTTTAACAGTTTATCGAATACTAAGGAACAATATTAAGCATATACAGCAGCGTTTCCCAAACTTATTTTTCCGTGGCCCGGTTATTTTTGTGCTTATCCTTCATGACCCACTTAGTAAGGGACTTCGCGCACGGCACCGCTCATGAATATTCATGAGCCGTCTACTTCATGACGCAACACGCATTGTACGCCTTAAAACTACTAGTTTTAAGGCATACAATGTGTGTTGCGCCATGAAGTAGCCACCTCATGAATATTCATGAGCGGTGCCGTGCGCAAAGTCCATTACTAGTTTTCAGTCATGAAAACCCATACGCGCTCTCGTGACCCGGCATTTTGCTTTCGTGGCCCGGTACCGGGTCGCGACCCACCATTTGGGAAACGCTGATATACAGTATTTATAAATGTCAGCATTATTTAGTTCAAAATGGTATATTTAAATGTTGTTTCAGATCAATGTTGGTTTATAAAAGGGCAATTTACAAATGCCCATTGGAAAAAAAAGAACCATCCCCCACCCCTGGAAAAAGATGGTAAACAAGAGTTACGCTCCAGTCTTTTCTTCTATAAGTCAGCTAGACTTTGATGCATGCTGAGATTAAATATATGTACAGATATGTAGACATTTTAATTAATATCAGAAGAAACAAAGGCTTGAATGGTTCAGCCTCTCAGTTTAGAATATTCATATGCAATGTTATGATTTACTAAGCCAAGAATGAGGGGTGTGTCTGTAATTAAGATCAATACTAGAATGAGGGGTGTGTCTGTAATTAAGATCAATACTAGAATGAGAGGTGTGTCTGTAATTAAGATCAATACTGAGATAGGCAGTTGTTTTAGTGATTATAAAATTGAAATTCTCTTCATGCACCGAAAATATTGGATGGAAAATACATTTGTTTATCTTTGATATTATAATATAATATATGATCTGAATTTGTGTAATATGTGCCAAACAAAGGTTTTAAGTACAGTTTACAGTATATTCATTTTATGGTACTGTTGTTTCCACGGTAACCGAAATAGGTAGTTAGACCCCTTTTTTTACTGACTATAAAATTGGAGCTGGCCAATGTCTAGATTTTAGACTAGTTCCATAATTTTTTAGCCATACTGTACTACTGCTAGCTAAAAGATCATATCATACATTTAATTAATTGGTAATTAGACTAGTTCCATAATTCCATAAAGTTCCATAATTTTTTAGCCATACTGTACTACTGCGAGCTAACAGATCATATCATACATTTAATTAATTGGTAAATTGCTATCAGTTGTTATTTGCAAAGAGAAGCAAAATATAACAGTTCATTCAGTACAAATATATAGTAGAAATAGGCACCTAAAAATGGGGACTGCGGTTCCAAGCAGAGTGGTCTAGCAGAAGGTGGCACAGCCCAGTAAGGGTTAAATGTTACCATTCTAATGGGTTGTTTCTCTTGTATCAAGTAGGTACCTTTATAAACACCAGCAGCCCTATCTGAACCTGAGAATTTGCTCCCTAGGTCTGTCAAATACATCACTAGACATGCTCCAAACATGTATCTATTACCTTTGTTTAACTTTAAAGTGTCTGAAATTCTAATACAGCCTTAGGTTTGCTAATTTACAGTTATTGTGTCATAAATTCATAAAGTTAGCTCCAGGTGGGAGGCCAATGGAGAACTTTATATGCTAAGAATGGTAATGTCAGCCTTCCTGGAGAAATCCAGGTATGTAAAAATAAATGACTTAATCATCACTGGTCCTTACAAGGACCTTAAGGGCCATTGAGAAGCAATTAAACAGATTACAGATTAACCGTTCATTGCAGTTCCTATCTTTTAAATGGTGTTAAAACTAAATTAACAAAAATAGTGCCATGTCACTGAGATTCCCTAGTTTACAAAATATTGCTTGGAAAACTACAGAAGCATATCTGCTTCTACTACAGAAACATATCTATTTCTGATATTTGTTTTAGTGTAATTAACTGCTTTAGATTATGTTTTCCTGCTACCCCAACAGGTCAGTTTTGGCTCTTCTCACCAAAAAAATGGAGATTTTTCTAATAGAATTTCAAAATAATTTTTTAGTAATAAAAAAGGACAAAAATCTTAACATCATAACATTTTAGTGCTAGAACTGGGGTGGGATTAGGTGGGATAAAATCTTATTAAGTAGAAATTCTGAAGAGCGTTTTTTAATTAATTTTAAACATGGAAAGCCCTTAGTAAAATCTACAGAGTAGCCTTTCTTCTTCATTTAGATCTTCCATCCTCCTGGGCACTGAACACTACAGTAAGCTAAGTGCTTTCACTTACTTTATGGAATCACCTACCAAGGAAGAGGAATTTCTCAATGGTAGTTCCTGCTGAAGTGTGGCACCATTCCTTTAAACACCAAAAATGGCAATTAAAAGCTTAGTAATATCACTGGTTAGTAAATGGACATATTTTAATGGAAATTAATCAGAAACCGCTTGCAGTTTGCATGCATGCTTATGCAAATACTGTATATGTAACGTATAAGGCTGAAAAAAGACACAAGTTCATCCAGTTCAGCCTATTTTCCTGCAATGTTGATCCAGAGGTAGGCAAAAAACCCATGAGACAAGAGCCAATTATCCTCATATTAAGGAAAAAAATTTCTTCCTGACTCCAATATGGCAATCAGCACAGCACAGCACATCAGTCATGGCCTATCCACCAATGTCCCTGCTGACTGCCCTCAATGCTCTTAAAATCTACCAGCTGCCACAGTGAATGAGAATGTGCTACATCTGCAACATCTAGTGCCTCATTGCCTTGAAACAGCAAGGGACCTCAAGGGTCATGACAACATGAGGTCGTGGGCAGCATTTGGCCCTCAAACATTGATTTTGACATGTCCTCTCTAAGGAAGAGTTCTTCCTTTATTTTTATAATGATATAATTCCTAGAAAAAAAGGTTACCAATTCACTGAACTGGGATATTTTTTTTACTAACTTTCCTTTTCCATTATGAAATGAAAAGCACAAACTGGCACATAGGATTATACGACTGCAGATAAACCGCTGAGGCATTTTATCACCACTTTAATTTAAGCTAGATGTTACATCTAAATAAAATATCTCCAACACTTGACTTGAATTAACATTGATTCTCTGCTCTAAATTCATTATAATTATATTCTGTTTTCAAACATTCACAAAATACCTTTTACATTTGTGACTTAATCTTAAAGTAATTTATGCTACAGTTAATTATAAATATTTTATCATCCCATTTCCACAACTACATCATTTTAGACATTGGTACAGCACATATTTATTTCTCCTATATATGTTTTGTAAACTTTAAGGTGCTTTTTTGTTCATGCCTGCTGGATCTATCTACAGATGACTTCGTTGATTAATGATATGGCATAAAACTACATCTTCCATGTTGATGCCCATCATCAATATTTAATAAGATTTCTCTTTAAATATAATTCTATTAAAGAAGAATCTACAAGGACATACTTTGCATGGTGCAAACATATTGTTGATTAGCAGGTACTTAAAAACTATATCACAGTAAATTAATATTTAAATTTAAAAACAGCACTGCTTATTCATTTGTAAAAAGCAATGTTGTGGCAAAATCATGCAACATTTGAAAATATATATATACTGTATATATATATATATATATATATATATATATATATATATATATATATATATATATATATATATATACACAGTATATACATATATACACACATATACATGGCAAAATGTCATTTTATAGTTGAAGAGAATAGCAGACTCTAACATTTAAATTAATACAGGTACAGAGGGAGCAAATTTGAATTTGTCAAACTCATAATAGATGGGGTTGTTTTTCTTGTAGCAAAACTAATCAGGTTAACACAAATTGTAGTTTCTCCATGGAACTGCAGGTAAATTTCTGTCTTATCTGAGGTTATCAAGTTATCGAAGAAGGAAATTTTAGTCACTAACAGGTATTTATTTTTGGATTTGTAACTTTTAAATAAAATCTTTTTTGCAATCTACATTATTTACTAACTGGCCGCCCCAATTCAATTTATAGTCAGTTTCTTACTGAAACCCTTCACTCTCATTTTCTCCCACTGCAGCAGTTCAATTTAGGATCCTAAGTCAGCGATTGACTGAAAGGGCAACAAGTCAAGATGTCCAATCCTCAATTTCATGCCAGGAATAACTTGTTTCCTGCACTACTGCTGTCTAGTTTTACAGACATACACAATAGAAACCAAACTCCGTCAAAGACGCACTCAACTGTTGGATTAATAATGATTAAATACACAACACATCAAGTAGATCATTAACTGGCACCATGGATTCCTGTACATATATCCCTGACAGTGTAGATTTCTATCTCTGACAAAGTGCTTTGTAAAAATATCAAATGCATTCAGTGTTCTCTCCTCTCTACATAGATATGCCTATACTTGTTTCATGGAGACCCTAATTTTATAATTATCATCTTCTTGGTTAGTGAGCACCTCTTTTTGAAAATTTGTTAAAATGCAAAAAAAATTGCAAATAAAATATTTTCACCTCCGAATGCTATGTAATATTTTGTAAAAGTAAGTTGTTTTTTTTTTAAATAAAAGAAAAAAAAGTTGCATTATGAAAATTGGCTAGTTACTTTTCATTTCCTTGTAACAAGAAGAAACCCAGACCAGTCATGTTCAAAGACTGAAATTACTTGTGTGCATCAAAAACAATGTAAATGTTCTAAAAGAAAGCTAAAGCTCACTTGCTAAATGCCAACCGGTCTGTGCTTAGCTAAACTGCCCTTTTTGTTAAGCTAACAAGATACTATCTGGCAGCAGTTTACACTACAATTGAGAACTTTGTAACTACAGAGATCAGGGGGCTGAGACTGGACCCTCCATTGACTGGTCTGCTAGGCTTTGAAAGCCATGGTCACAGGGTCAGTATGGCTCACACTTGTGCCATCAGATACAGGCAGAAATGACAGGGCGTTGGTTATAAGTACCTGCATTTCTATTGCTATATTTTACTTTTAAATGAAGAACTGCACACAGCCAGCCTGTGTATTTATCTCTCCTTTTAAGTGGTCAACTTTCTGACAGACTCTTGGATTCTATTATTTACACAATTCAATGTGGAAAAATCTTAATAGAATCTCAGGAAGCAGCAACATGTCATTTCAGTGAAACAAAATATTACTTCGCAAGAAATGTAAAACCAATTTAAAATAATACATTACACGGCTTTTTAAAATTGCAAAAAATGAAGTCGATAATGCTATTCTTTCATGATAAGAAGGAAACTTATGCAGCTCGTTAGACTAATTATTTTTCTTGTTATGCAATTATATTGTATCAGAGATGGATATTGAAATCCTGGTGCTTCAGATAGAATGTTCTAGTCCACTCCCCAGGAACTAGAATACAGACTTCTTAAAAGTCCTTCCCTTGTTCATGATCTCTTGCCCATATATATATATAAAAGAAACTTTATTTAAAAAAAAAGACAATGACAGAAAGTCATATATTGAATTGTTAGTGATTACTAATTATTTAATGAAGTCCTTCTAGTGGTTATTGATAATTGTACAGCATTGTTGCAAGAAAGAAATTCATTAGGTTCAGAGAGCATGCACTGGGATAATTATTTAATGCATACTGTTCTGGTATGTACAATACTTGAAAAATGTAGCTGATATGGATATTACAATGTAAAAATAGGTTAAATGCCTGTATACTTAGATAACAACTATGGAATGTTTGTGACTGCAAACTGCTTTGGAATGAAGTAAATGAAATGTGACAATTTCAGATAAAGATAATGTCATTTGCCTGAATACACACATACTACAAACTCGGGTTACCCATCTGCTGCCTGCAAAAGCTCCCATTATCCTTAGCCAGGCATTTAGAGCTGTGCTCCTGCAGTATAACCACAAACTATTAATATGAAGATCTATTAAAACATCATCAAAGCTTTAGAACACTCAAGGGTTCAATACATTGAGAAATGGCTATCTAGGCATTATTCCATAAATCTATTTTGCCAATGTTTGATTTGGTCATTAAAACATAAGTGTTTAGATTAATTGCAAGCTAATCAAGATGAATGTGTTTATCTGACAGCATCGCCACTTAGCTTCAGTTCTTGTTGTCAAAAATAAATGCAATGAGTGCAGTAAATGTATTCTTTCCCACAATATATATCACAATAAAGACCTGGACTGTCCTGGTAGCCTAACTGTCAATTATTATCACCAATAATCCAAATCTATCCAAGAGGTTCCTGGCCGCATTAGGGTGACCTGGATCACACAAGATTCTCCAAAAATAATCAACTGAAAATATTTACCAAATGTTTGATGTCAGTTTATTTTATTGTTTTATGAGACCCTAGTGTGTGTGTCTGTGTGTGTTTGTCTTTAGAGAAATTAAATTGTAAGCTCCACAGAGGCAGGGAGTGAGAAATATTTCAGTGCCATATAAATAATAAAGACAATGCTGCTATGTGCATTACACAACTTGGGATCATTGTCAAATATTTCTTCTAAGCTGACCCATGGAATTCAAGGCTAATGTCCTACGGTTAGCCTAATTATAAAAATGTTTTTTTTAATATAGGCTGTAGAGTGTGACACCATGTTAGCCACAGATATAAGTAGAGACAAGTAGAGTGTAGGTGATACCTTTTATTGGCTAATGGAATAGATGGTAAATACAAGCTTTCCTCACTACTTAGCTGTCTTCTGTATAACTGGGGTATGCTGGGAAGTCTGTATAAGTAAGGCATGCTGGGTAGTCTGTATAACTGGGGTATTCTGGGTAATCTGTATAACTAAGGCACGCTGGGAAGTCTGTATAACTAAGGCATGCTGGGTAGTCTGTATAACTAAGGCATGCTTGGTAGTCTG
>WMED01016970.1:655-12367 GCA_019650415.1 Pipa parva | reverse complement strand
TTCTAGCTATTCCTTCACTGCTGAATGTAAATGTGTGATTTCTATTTTCATTTTGTTTGTATCTCTTTAAATATCAGCTTTCTTTTTTTTTTAACTGCTTCAGTGCCAGGGGGACGATTTTCAAGGTAACTTGTAGCAAGTCACGTGCCTTATTTGACCCTTTCACAGCTGGCGGTGTTATTTTTATTTATTTATTTATTTTTCCTTTTCCCTTTGAGGTTTAACTTTTGCAGTGCTGGAGCGCGGTACTGACCCGCTAAGTAAACAGCAATTAAAATTCTGATGTATATAGAGCAGGGCTCTGTGCCTCGTTTGGTTCCTTAACATCAGGCATGTTATCATGGCTTAATACAGTAGAATTTAAAGGTTTGACTGTCAGTGTCACCTGTGATATTGTTTTAGGGGATTTACTTGTGGATGCCAAATGCTTGAGTAGGTATAAAAATGACCCATTCTCCAGATTACATTCAACCTGCTTTGCTAGATAGGGTATCGCTAGGGTGCGTGATGCATGGGTCTAGATTTGAAAATGAACATAGTTGAATGTCAGACTTAAAAAACTTTATCAAATTTTAACTCACACTGGTTGACAGAGGATGCTGGGAGTTGGAGAACGCAAAATCAAAAACTGCATTGGTGGCTTATGTTGTCTTGTATATGTTCCTAATACTTTAATTCTGTTGTGTCCCTGGATTTTATACTGATGCCCCCGGCCCTCTTTTCTACAGATTTCAGATGGCCGCCTTTAAACTCTCCAGTTTTTGCTGACTTATTATTAATCAGTGGTTCTGGAAAATGTAGTTCAGCAACAGCTGTTGTGCACAGTCACAGCGAAACAGAAGGTGAATAAAATGTTTGTTACCAGGAAAGGAGAAGGGTTAAACTTAATTATCATGATTCATTTATAACGTGCCAGTATTTCACTCAGCAGTGTGCAGAGTAAGGGTACATGCAAGAGATAACATTTTACTAAAACATTAACAAGGAATAAAGAAAGTTAGAATATGAATGAGGTCCCTGAACACAAGAGCTTACAGTCCAGTGATTTTAAGCAGTGTATCAAACTAATGTACATCTAGAACTGTATATATGTTTTGTTTAATAACTGAACCCTATTCTGTTACTTTTTACTTTACTACACTTTTATGGCTGGACTAAAACCCATTTGTGTGTGTATTATAATCGGCAGTGCTTTAAATTAACATGGTGTATTTGATTTAACGCTTTGTTACAACTGAAGTGGGTTTTTTCTGTAGAATCAGGAGAACTTAATTGTAAAAAATGCACATTTCTTGAGTATGCTTTCAATGTTATTCTGCCACATTATTTATTGTAGATAACTGTCATTCCAGTTAGTATGAAGTTAGCCTTAATGTTACTTTGCTTAACTTTTTCAATCTGTCACTCTCCATGCTGTCTTTTAAACTGAACTTAAAGGTGAACTTTCCCTTTAACAGACAGAATATTTTTCCATACAATGGTTTATCAGTCTTTGTCTGAAACACCTTTCCCAGGAAAGCTATACACTGTATTCCTTGTACCTCTTTTCCTTTCAGTCTGTTATTGTTTTTTCTTGAAATAATAAGCTTCTTTGTTCAGATTACCTGCAAGATATCTCCCATGTACTAATGCATTAAAATCTGTACAAGTCGTAACAATTATGGAATAGTCAATAGGTTTTTACTTAGACCCCATTGAGGTATATGAAGCCTATTTTTTACTTGCTTCTACAGCTTTAAACAGGAGAAAGCAACTTTCAGCTTTTAGAGGGTGTTTCACTTTTGCACAGAGTTAAGAAATGCAACGTACTATTGCTTTTCACTGTCATTAGTCCATCTGCAATCGTTTTTATCTTTGTGGACATTTTGCATAGTTAACTTTTGCAGAAAGAGCATGCTGTTAGATGTAGTTTAAAATGGGTTGTCTCTTTCTGACTGAGAAACTAAACTAATCTGAGCGTAACGTATCTGTCCAGATAAAAGCAACGTGCTAATACCATTGCCAAGCCTTAAAAATGAAAATCTGGTTAGAATGTATGAATTTAAAGTTAAGTAAAAATGGCCACCACACAGAAACACAATGCATCATGGGAGCCATGAATGGGAATGGTTAAAATCAATGTAAGAGCTTGCAGGTTTATACCGCTTTACCGTATACTTCTCTCATAAAAACTTGTGCGAATTGGTGCAGAGACGCCAATAAGGTTGCGTGCAACTCTTGGTGAAACTTTACTAATTATCAGTGACAAAAGCTTCTTGCGAGGGAGAGGTAAATTATGGGACTAGGCTCATTTTATGCATCGTCGATCCTCAGTCCTTATTTATGATTAGCCCAGGCTGACTGTGGACATTTATACAGAGTTGGAGAAGATATAGGAGCTTTGGGTTATTAATGCAGCTAAATGGAGAAGATAATGTGTAAATATTTCGCATGTGAGTGTTTGGAACGTGTGTTAACGATGCCTGCTTGGCAATTTTTGCTGTCAGAGATTAGTGCATTGCAGCGCCAGGCCTTATGGGGTAGTGCTAGATATCCCTCTTAAAAGAATTGTGAGCAAATCCAGGTCTGGACTTGTTTTCCAGAGTGCTCAAGGACCTCTTGCTGTGTCCTGGCATCAGTAGGCCTCAGCTTAAGATTCACATTCCCAGCATCCTTTTTTTTTTTTTTTTTCATAAAACACTTCTACTATTTGGATTTGAAGCTTTTAAGCCCTTTAAGTCCCAGCAGGCCACTGCCATGTGAAGGCTGTAGAAGGGGAAAAGGAGGATGCTGGGAGTTGTAGTACAGCAACAGCAGGAGGACTGAGCCTGGACTTATTGGTTCTTTTGACTGTGCTGCAGAAAATGTGCCAGTCCCAAATCTCTTTTGTATCATATGGTTTCTGGGGTAATTCATTTAAACTGGCCATCTTCATACATAGATATGTTTGGGAATTAAGGTCTTTAAATTCCAAAACAACAGTCAATCCTCGCTTGGGCAGGGGTCAAAATAATCCAATCTACCTATAAAGATTCAGGCAAATTCAGAATGAATTTTAATTCATTATATAACAAGTTGTTGATGTCAGTGATGATTGATGATCTCATAGATGATCACATTTGATTTGAATGGTTTGATCTGCCCTTATAGCAAACACTGGTGTGCTTGGTACTCTTACACGAAGACTAAGCTACACTGATTACACTCTTTGCCCTCCTACCAGGGATGATTTTCAGCAGGGTCAAGCAATGTTGGCAACCCAGTTACAATTTTAAAAATAGTCATTTTTACCATTATCAACAGTTTTCTATAGGCAATTTAATGTAAATAGACCCATTACAGTTAGATTAGAAAATTACTGTTGCCCCCTACTCACTAGAAATAACTATACCAAAGTACAAAGTTCATTGTTTGGACTTTAGCTAGTTTGGGACTTGTTATATTTATCTTTATCTATCCCTGTATAGTAGGGAATGCTGGGTTTCATCACTGATAGCAGAATTGTGTGAGCATCTCTACCATATCATACAGAGATTGTATTTGTAATTTGCTAATAATTGGTATACATGTGTAGGAGGATTTCTGGCTGGAGATGTACACGGTTTCTATTATCTATTAACCTTTGTACCATATGCATAAATGTTATCTTCTCATATGCAAATTTATGCCTACTGATGGCGGTGGCATCTGACACTGTAGTTTCAGTTTTTAGTGGTTTAAATATATACAAATGAGTATTAAAATGCTTGGTGATACCTTTTTTTTACTGGACGATCAGTCAGTTTAGATAGACAAGCTTTCAGGAGGTCCGTCCTCCCTTTTATCAAGTCTCAAGCAATACTGAATATAGAAATTAGAAGTGCGTTACAAAATCATTGCCTTGTGCTCCAATAGTCTGTTTATTTTAGTACAATGTCTTTTTTTTTTTGTGCCTATTTTCATAGCTTTGTAACTCTCTTCTAATTTCTAAATTCAATATTGCTTGTGACTTGATAAAGAGAGGACAGACCTCTTGAAAGCTTGTCTATTTAAACTGATTGATAGATCAATAAAAAAAGGTATCACCAAGTATTACAATACTCAATTTTTTATTTTTTTTTTTGTATCTGACCACTCTACGACCACTCTATCCTACCTTTTATACATATACACTTCCAACATGTGTATGTTGGTAATATCCGCCCTTTGCCATATAGGTGCATCACGTGCTCTAATTGGACTCATGTATATCCAATCAGATGCAGGTATAATGAACATTCTAATCAGGGCAACTGGTCTTATAATGTGAAATGAATGACTTTCCAGAAAGCTACATTAGTGGAATGTTTTCAAAATTCTTTCGCAATTTCTGTAGATGTGAAATTACACTCATGATATGGAGATTTATTTCATGTTAATTTCAGATGATGTAGTGCTCCTTTCAGAAGTATAGATTTATTGTATATTCATCAAAGTTCACTGGGAAAGCTTCCATGTGTAGGATATATAGTTAAAGGGACCACACCATCATTTCTTCATTTACCTTTAATTCAAGTAAAACTACCAAGTTAAAGTTGAAATAACAAATGTCAATATATAAAGTGCAACAGTCACAGTTATGTAAGGGAAATATTTCATTTTTTTTTATTTATTTTTTAATAAAATGTGAGATTCCGAGTAACCATCTCCAACAGACTGTCTAAAAAATCTGAATCCCTGAAAACTATTATAATTAAAGGAGCGTTTTAAAGGTGTAAATATAAACAAGGAGGGAAATGAAATCTAATGTACCTGGTAATGCCATCCCCTCAAAAATCCTAGAAATCTGTGACTTCTGGTATCACGGAGATACTATTCAACCACTGAAGTGACTGATGCATTCTTTTCTTTTACAATCTTTTCTCTTGCAGCAATTGTAATGAAAAAGGCCTCCAATGCATTTATAGTTACTATAAAGTACAATATTTAGCTTTAAAAATTAGGCTTTAGGGCACACTTCCTGAATAAGGATTATCCTAAAGTGCACCTGTCACCTGAAAACTAATACTAATTTAGGTTGTACTATTGAAATAAACATTTTTGTAAATATAGACGTATTTTTTTTTTTTTTTTTAAAACAGCGTTTCTCTAAGTCTTTTTCCCTGTCAGCCTGACTTTTCTTTCCACGAGGGGTGGGTGGGGCTAAAGATTGACATTATAGCTTCTCCAATCAGATCCCTTAAATCACAATCTAGCAAGGATATGATTGGATGAGCTATAATGTCAATCAACTTTTAGCCCCGCCCACCTGACTCAGGAAAGAAAAGGCAGGCTGACAGGGAAGATGACAGAGAGAAATGCTGTTTAAAGGTACATTTTTTTTATTTATTTTTTTTTTAATGTACATTTACAAAATGTTTATTTCATTAGAACAACCTAAATTACTATTAGTGTTTTGAGATGACAGATGCACTTTAAGCATCTTAATCACTTCAAAGGGAACATTATTACAATTGCTGTATTTCAATCCCTGCCATGCCAATCCAAATGGCTATTTTGAATTTTTTTTTTTTTTTTTGGTGTTACTGGTCCTTAATAATGTGTTCTTTTAAAAATATTAAATCTGAAGCTTGTAAGATATTATTGATATATTAAAGTGTATTGTCAAGCGTTTTTCTAATATTTATGAATTGTTTTTGTTTAAGTTGCCTGCTATTAACCTGCTAATTTGCTAATTTTCCCGGCTTGTTCAGTAGAATCCCTGCAACATTTGTAACATTCTTTAAACTTTTCTCTGTAGTTGATAGTTTGCCAAGGATTAAGTAATAAACACAAAATTAATGACTCACGAGTTAACAGCAGAAAATGGAAACAACGAGGTATTAGAAATGGGTTTGTTTTAGGTAAAATATTGAAAATAGCAAAATGCTGACAAACTGGGTCAGACTGATCAGGGGCCCACAGATTTGATTGTATTTTTTTTTTTGTCTATAAACCTTTATGTTATTTACACTGCCCTCTGGTATGTTGTAGTGGTGTGTACAGGAGGATCCACTGAGATCTGGGCCCAAAGGGAATTTCCCATGTGTCCTGTTGAGTCGCTCCAAATCATACTGTCTGTGGTCAGCCTATAGGATAATGATCAGGTGCTTTTAGAACAGGAACGATAAATCTGTGTCCATACAGTTGTGTGTGTGTGTGCGCTTTTTTTTTTTTTTAATTAAAATTTGCTAATATTTTATCAGCTGCGCTAGTTTTGTCTATAGTAGTTATACAATTTCGTCCTGTCTTCTTTAGTTGCTATTTTTCCTGTGGCCCCTATATTTAAATACTAAGTATCGCAGTGCTATGAGAAATGTCACAGCAGATTTGATAGCAGAAGTTTTTCCTTGGGAAGACTTCAGGGAGGCATGTGCAGTTGACATCTCTGTTCTGAACCATTGGCTTTGAAGCAGGTGTTTATCTGAAGATTAGGGAATAATTAAGCAGTCAGCTAAAATTACTTCGACCTCTCCCTCTACCTGCTCACTGTGAGAAATTAGAAAGTGTGCTTGTTTTTTCTCTGTTTCCCTTTAAGAGCTCCAACCTCTAGAAACTCCTTCCACCTTTAGCTTCTCTCATTAGTCCATAAAATAGGAGTATGAGGTCAGAGGTCAACTGCTAGAGTGTGCTACCCTTTGTGAGTGCTGCAGTTGTCCGTATCATAAGGTCAAGTTTGACATGTTCATTTTCCTTACAATCGTTCATCCCAAACAGACAGGGGTCATCCCTCCTGCTTTGTAAATATTGTATTTTAAATCAGCTGTCACTTCCTTTAACTGTAGAAATTACTTTAATTATTTTGCATTTGGCGCGCGAGTTGTTTAGTCGTGGTCTCTTTAACTATCCCTTATGATTTTAAACTCTCATTTTATCTGTTTAAATCGAAGGGAATCAAATATCTTTTGAACTTCCAAATTATACTCAACCCTTACCTAAATATAACTTATTTTATACTTTGGGTGTATATAAAGCTAAATGTATTCGTACAGGTAATAAAATCAAGTCAATATTTCATATATCAAATCAATATGATGAAGAAACATAGAGCGAAATGTATTAAACTCGGAAAATCCCGATTTTTTTTTTTTTTTTTTTTTTTTTTTTTTTTTTTTTTTTTTTTTTTTTTGCTTTTCTGAGTTTATTCCCATGAGATCTTGGAAATTCTCGTCGTAATTATCGCAAGATTTTTTTTTTTCAATCGATATTTACCAACAGAAAATTTTCGATCACGATTTTCGATAAAAAGGTAGCCATAACTACTAATGTAAAGTATGGCTACCTTTCCATCAATAATTCAATCGGAAAAACTTGATCGCAAAGTTTCGGCCAGTAGATATCAATTGAAAAAAATCTTGCGATATTTACTGCATGAATGGTCGAAATTAGGCTTTCCGAGTTTATTAAATTTCGCCCATAATTGGGAAATGTATCAAGTGGCATTAATGTAAAAAATGGACCCAAAATATTTGCATTTTCAAAGGATCAAAAATCAAAGTTATTATTAGGCATGCTTTTAATGGTAAATAGCAGTTATTGCATAGTGTCTGTTGTTACCACTGCAATTACGCCACTTGATACATTTCCCCCAATGTGGGTAAAGTAGGGCATGCAGGGAGATGAGCACTGTGCTACTTTCAGTAAATGTAGAAATTTGCCCAATATATGTCCAGCATCCCTGAGTATTTTTCAGTATTGGGAACATTTGTAAGTAGAGAAGGAAGTTATCATCTACTTCAACCTGATTGGAGGATCCTTCCATGAAAAAACATCTCCCCCTAACAGCCGGATGTGTAAATTGCACAACACCAATGCAATTTAGGGGAACACTTCAATATTATTTTCTGAATACTTTCAGTATATTGTTTTGTGCCCAGTAAATTGTAGAACAAGGTAACTGTTCAATTTCCCTTTTTGTATGGGATATTATGGGCTATACTGGTTATACAGGAATTGTGTAGCAAAATGTTATAGTAGAAGTATCTTTGTTTCTTCACAATTCATACTGGAATCATTTTCTTTATTTCCTATCATATCTTGTACCTCCACACCAGTATTGTATTGTTACACGTCTGGCATTAGTCAGTTTTTATAAAGTCACCATTAATAAAAATAGATTAATAAAATAATAAATAGACTGACTGACAGATGCAAATTGATATCTACAGGTAGATACAGATATGGATTTGGATCGGTAGATACAGATATAGATAAATAGCTACATATAGAGATTGATATAGATGCATAGATATAGACGGAGACGTAAACAGACAGAAGCAGACAGATACACGTAGATACAGATAGTTAGATATAGATACAAGTAGATGGATACAGACAGATACAAGTAGATACAGATAGTTGGATATAGATGCATGTAGATGGATACAGACAGATGCATGTAGATGGATACAGACATAGATAGATTTGAAATAATGTATACCCTGCTAGAAGGTTATATTTAAAGCCACTAAAGAGGTGCATGCCTGTTTAATCATACAAGGCTATGAGCAGAGGTTCATAGGAAAAGGTGACTTCTGATATCTCCTCTATAGTTTAAAAGTGTAGCAGCATATTCCTATAACTTACCATATTTCTAAAACTTAACAGCTGCTGCATGACTTTTATATGGTGAAAGGGCAATTCATTTTCTGTGTACCAACTGGCCCTGTGTAACTAGATTATTATTCTACAGTAATAATCCTGTCAAGAGCCCCAGTCTCTTAGATATATCTATTTTTGCCATAGGGATACAGCTAAAATTCACATGACTAGACAGAGATATGACTTTATCAGCAGTGACAGAATCATTAGCTGCATCAAAATAGAAAGTAAGTGTGTGTGTGTGTTTTCTTTTTTTAATATACTATTAAATCAGCAATATATAAGGTTTTTCTGGCTTTCTGTATGTTAGAGTGTAATACAGTATAATGGGAACTCTGTGTGTATGAATGTAGATCTCCTAGGTAGGAGAGTCACAAGCAGCTAATCACTCGTCAACTTTCTTTATAAATAATTATTAAAATAATACTAAGTTAAAAGTATTGTTTTTTTTTTACAGTCTAATTGATTCTTAAATAATTGTACAACCGTGTTAGCCTTCTATGTTCATTGTTTACGTATATTTATCAGATCCATGATATGTAACTATCACAAAATGTTGACAACAGTTGGCTGCCAGGGAATGCTGGGAGTAATAGTATGGCTCTCTCTCTATATATATATATATATATATATTTTTTTTTTTTTTCTTTGCGTTTATGTTAATTAAAAGCTTTGGAATTTTTAAAAAGGGGGGGAGGGGTATTTTTATCCTTCTTCCTTTGTCACTGTTTGTTCTTGCAAAATATCTGTAAATCTGCTCTTTATGCCACAATCCGATTGAAACCTGTTTAGTTTTTTCACATGTCCTAAAAGATTTTGAAATCTTTGATCTGTTTTCCTGTTGAGAACAAGGAGCAATCTTGTACAGTTCAGGGCTTGTAAAATTCTCCTCGCCATTGACAAAGTGAGAGACTCTTACAAAGTACATAAAGATGTTATCTGGAATGTTAGTATTTCATTTTGTATGTTTTAAAGCGATTAAATTGTTGGGAACTATCCACCATCAGTCCTCATGACTATATACTGCAATGAAATGATATAGGTTAGCGTTTCCTGATTTAGGGGGTTATTGACTAAAGTCAGAGGGGGATTTTCTCTAAAGTCTGAATTGTTAAGTAAAGGTATGAATTCGCCAACTAAAGACAGTCGCAATAGACTGCTACTGTCGCGGTCGAGTTTTATAATGAGAATATTGGAGGCAGTAGAGTTATGCACCTTTTTCACGGTGCATAACTCTACTGTCTCTGATATGGAAGATACCACAATACACCGTATATTTATGGACCTGAAAACCTGTTTTAAGAAACTGGCACATGGTGCATAATGAGAATATTGTTGCAGTTTCGGCTTTAAAAATTGTCACAGTACCGACTTTACAATGTGAGAATTGTCACGATCGCGGATTTGCTATTGGAATCCGCTGTTTGAGAATTCGACAGTCAAATTTGTCATGTAAAGGTGTGAATTCTCCAGCTAACGACAATCACACACTACACAGTAGATCATGGCTCCAATATGGGAATATTGTCTCAGTCATTACTTTACTATGGGAATATTGTCGTGGTCACAACTTTACTATGGGAATCCACTGTTTAGTGAATAAGGAGAAGAATATCAGGGTGTGGCCACCCGAAGTGATAAGAATTCACTTCTACAGTAGAATTGTCAAAATTAGTCAATAACCCCCTTACTTGTGACAACATCTACTGAATCCTTTGATTTCTGTTTGTAGTAACTTCATCTAAATGCCCTTTTCTTTTGCAAATCTGTGGAATTTTGAGATGATGTTTAGAGCCAACCATTGACCTATTTGCCATGTATACTCCCAAAAATCTATATTCCTACATTTCTTAAAGGAGAAGTCAAACCAGAAACGAAATTAATACATTGTAAAATGTACCTGGCACTAGGTGAGAAGTGCTGACTTCCACAGGGAACGGAATAGCGATTCTAGAGTTCCAAGGCAGTTTCACACAGCTATGAAGCTGTGCTCTGGCTCCCACTCCTGACTGGCATTGGCGGTCCAGAGTGGCGTCCATGTTATCATGCTTGTTCCAGTCATGCGCAGTGTTGATTTCACCAAAAGTATTAAATACTCATCGAAATCTGAGCAGTGAAATCACCAACTGTGCATGACTGGAGTAGGCGTAATGATGCAGATGCTGCTCTTGACCTCTGATGCCGGTCAGGAGGGGAGCCAGTGCGCAGGTTCATAACTTTGTGAAACTGCCTTAGAACTCCAGAATCGCTACTCTATTTCCCATGGAATTTAGCACTTCCCACCTAGTGCCAGGTATGTTTTATAATGTATTAATTTCGTTTTTGGCTTTACTTTTCATTTAAATAGTCATTAGTTCAGTTGTGACACAGTTCTATAATCTGCAAAACAGCAGATTTCATTAAGGGCATTAAAATAGGACAGGTAAAGGAGATGGTCAAAAACTTTATTTTTTCTTAACTCTAATTATTTTTTTTCTCCCGCTATTACCTACATAATTATTTTTATCCTGCTTTTATCTCCTTGTATAGAAACCTTCATCCTGGGCAAAGATTTTGAAATATCTAAAGACTACATTGTTGCAACCTGTTCTGTGGTATAAATACAAGATGTTTTCTTTTTCAAGCAAAAATTGTAATTATAGCCTGTTAAAATACAATGATATTGGAGGCTTGGGAAGGTGGGAGGAGCAAAAACCAAATTAACAGAAGTTCCTATTTTAAAGGAGAAGTAATACCATAGAAATAGTTTGAAATTGCAGTTATTTAAACACATCGCTTGTCAAAATTTTATCTTTGATTTCATGAATTTTACTGCTTTCTGTCTGTTCTTATTTTGACTGAAAACAGCCATGTTCTTTGTGTTTGTTAAACAACCTCATCTAGTCTTAGCTTCTTCATGAAAGTCCAAACTATTGCATAAAGTTCCAAATTCACATTCATTCGCCACTTCCCCCATCTTTGCTTATTCTGCAAACTCTGCAATGTGGCAAATTTGCGTCCAATTCAGACACTTTGCATAACGGTATCAAATTTGGCAGGGAGTACTGTGTCCACTCTTCCAGTTTGACTTCGCCAGATAAAAGAGGGGAAGTATAGGGTTGAATGACAGGGCAATTTTTTAAACTAAATATCATA
>WMED01016969.1:0-13140 GCA_019650415.1 Pipa parva | reverse complement strand
CTGTGACAAGGCAGGGTACTGTGACATAGGCTAGGAAGGGAAACCTATAATCAGGCGCCGGTCTATTCTGACAGACTCCCTTATATAGCTACGGAGCCTGTCAGAAGATCGCGCCAAACAATTCAAAATGCACGCCACTGCGACGTGCGCACTATGACATCAGTGCGCATGCGCGGCGGCCGCATCCCGGAAGAGCCGCGGCGCCACGATGCCCGACGCTGGAGCGGCTGGTGCAGGTAAGTATTAATTCTTACAGATAGGGATGAAGATGAGGTTTGGCTGTTCTTGACCCAACAAAGCATGGTAGTTCACACTTATCTAAATGGATTTTAGCAAGGACGATTTCCCAGTGCAAGGTCCAAAGTGAGTAATGGTAGAAAATAAGGTGAATTACATCATGAAGGAAGATTTGCCCTAAATCATTCTATCCCCAAAGAGGATGTGGACTAATGAGAAATTCCACAAGTTTTACAAGAAGCTGCCTGCATTCCACAAGAAAACTGTGAGACAATTTAAAACAAAAAAACATTAAAATCTGAAGTTTCTACTTTAAGCTAAACATGACAAATATTTACAGTAGCGACAAAGTCATTTCTTTTTCATTGGTACGTTACTGACACAAATGTAACAGGTAGAAACTGATACACAGATTTTTAGACAATGTCTAATCCTTGGCAGACTTCTTAATGCATTTTAAACTGCGTAAATATTTTTTTCTTACAGAAAACGATAAAGGTTATTTGCACAGAAAAACAACCATTTGAACCAGAGCTCCGCTTATCTTTCTTTCAATATCGAAGAGTGTGAATAATATAAATAAAGTTCTTGTAATTTTTCTCAGCTCGATTCTCTTTATGACTATGATAAATGATGATACCTTTAATGTTCTACTTTTAGCAGCCCCATTTTCACTTCTATTAGTAGAACAACCAGCAGCTTTGTGACAATGCATTTGTTCCAAAAGAGTCTGCTCTGTGCTCATAAAACATCACTACATTACCAGGCTGTCAAAGTGGGAAACAACACTGAGCTGAAACATATGTTGGCACAGGGGAATTGCTTATGGTTTTCCTTTGCTGGCTACAAATTCACTAAAAATGCACATTATAAACACAGTGGTTAAATGGAAAGGTTACATACCCTTTGTTAAAGCCAACCTATATCTTATACACCTTCCAATGTATTTTAAAGGAGACCTAAAGCAAAAAAAATAAAAAAGAATTATTAAAATACTTACCTTATACAGAGCTGATTCAGTACAGTCACAGCATGAGCTGTGCTGTAATTAGCCGGCACCCGATGCTTCCTTCACAGCGAGCAGGCTGATTGAGAAGCCAGTGCCGCAGCTCCTCCCAACTTGCTTCATTGGTCTCATACATCATCATGCTCATTGTAGGGAGCGTTCTCACTGGCCCCTTCAATGAAAGTGATGATGTTTAAGCCATTATTCACCCAGAGTGAAACAAGTGGGAGGAGCTTTGTGATGGCTTCTCAGTCAGCCAGCACTGTGAAGGAAGCATTGGGTGCTGGCTAATTACAGCACAGCTCATGCTGTGACTGTAATCAATCGGCTCTGTATAAGGTAAGTATTTTAATTTATTTTTTTGCTTTAGTTCTCCTTTAATTTATATTTGTGAAGCGTTTGTATCTCTAAACTCAGCAACTACTTTAGACACTATGAAACATATATGGCAAGGGACATTAACAAAACATTCAGCAAAGAATGCAGTGGTCATCAGACGAGCAGTCACATGGTGCAGGGGGTGGTTACCCTCACATTTGGAAATCAGATTCTCACAGTTTTAGAAAACATGTAATCTGTGGATTTGCCAGCATTTGAAAATGAACATAATCAATGTAAACTGATAAACTTTCTATGGAGCTGCTGACATTCTGGTTAATTTATTATCAGGGTGAGTGCAACAGAACCTGTGTAAAGTCAACATGTTGAGTCATCTCCTTGACTTTGAGATATGAGACTATTATTGAAACCATTCGCCTTAGTATGAATGTACCAACACACAACGCAATTAACCACAAACTAGTGCACCAACTCAATAAACCTTTGACATCCATGTTTTGTCTTTATTTGGTAGTAACTGGCAATATATGATAAGAGAACTTTGCTAATGAACTTATTCTACTTTGGATTTACTGCCTAAACGGCATTACTTTGTTTTACATTTTCTGTTAGATTTATCAGTATGGTTCCAGCATATAAATATTGCTCTAGATAAGGTTATCTTTTTCTTATATTTCTTTTTTGTTTTCTTCTCTAAAGCAAGGGGAAGTACTGAATAAGCAATGCGCCACTGCATAAACTGAGTATAATTTTCCAGTAATATCCAAACAACGTATGGTTTTATGCTAAAATATTTTCAAAAGAAATCAATTTTCTGGTTATTCTTCTAAAGAAAAAGGTGGTTGTCATTTCAGCTAATACATTCTGCACCAAATAAAACTGCGCAACAACATGATCTGTTATTTGGTCTCCAAGTTGAATAAACACAAAGAAGTGCATAAGGTATAAAAATGTCCTCCTTACATTTCATTAAATATAGTCCGCCAAAAAGCCCAGTGGCTTACTCTTAAAAATAATGAAGCCTTTACCTCTTGTAGGACTCTCTTCATTTTAAGCAGTAATGTCTTTACAGATGTACAATCCTGCATCATCAATCTAAAAGGCAGCATTTCCAGGCCAGAGGTCTCTTCCTGTGCAATGGACCATTCTACTGATGGGCTGTTGGGTACTTGGTAGATACAAGGGCTCTTTGTATCTTCATCATTGTCTTTTGATAAATGCAAAAACAGATTCCTAAAAGGAAAATGAAAATATACATCATAATGAATATTCACGTTAAGCTTACATCACTTAAATAATATATTTACCTTTTAGATTAAGGGAAAAATTATTTAGCTTTAAATGATGTTCCATATGCGCAAACAGTTAAGGACTGTTGGGCTAATTCTGAGAATCACATAGTAATTTGGATTTTTAAATAGCTTGATCACTATTCCAAGATAGCTTGCCAAGATACAGTAGTAAATTACCTCTGATTACAGTTCAGTCAATAATAATCAGGAACAGTTTCTAGCATAGAGCAAATGCTGAGAAATACAAAAATTGCAACAACTGGAAAACATATTACAAGGCTTAGGCGGAGGATGTTTTTAAGGGGTTATTGACTAAAGTGAGAATTTGACTGTAGAAGTGATTTCTCATCACTTCAGGTGGCTGCACTCTTCCTTATTCTCTACTGCTTATTCACTAAACAGCAGATTCTCATAGCAAATCCATGACCGCGTCAGAATTCCCATAATAAAGTCACAACTGCGTCAGTAGTAGTCTATTTTATAGTGTGCAATGGTTGTTAGCAGGCAAATTCACCACATCACAGAGTTTGCTGAATACCCGAATATGGATAAGCGGTGAATTCACACCTTTGCGAGACAATTTGGACCTTAGTCAATAACCCCCATAGGCTTTGAGTGAGATAGCAAAGCATTGAGTCCCCAGTTTTTCTGGCTTTGCATATATATAATCAATGGGTGAATTCTCCACTTCCCGATATTCAGGTATTCAGCAAACTCTGTGATGTGGTGAATTCAGCAGGTAACAATGGTCATACACTACACAACAGACTGATACCGACTAGGTCGCAACTTTACTAAGGGAATTCTGACATGGTCACAGATTTACTATGGGAATCCACTCTTTAATCAATAAGGAGAAGAGAATCAGGGCGTAGCCACCCAACGTTCGACAATCGACTTTGGTCAATAACCCCTTCAAACTTTGCTCTTCTAACTCAATATGATTTCTGCCAAATAAATGCATTAAAAAGGTATCCATTTTCACGCATACATTTCTATTAAGATAAGCTATATATTCATTAATTTTTTTCCTATTATAATACCAGCACAAGAACATCTTGAATTAACAGCAGAAATTAATTATATACATTCTTCATATCTCAGACAATTGGTGCAAAATGTACTGCTCTGTTAAGTAAGCGCTCTTCAATTTCATCCACAATTTTACACTAGAGAGGACTCTTTTATTTCAGACTGTAGGCAAAGCTTACCATTGTCCTCTCTGGAAAATTTATATTAGCTCCTATTTTTAATATTTACAAATAAAAAAATATGCATTTGTCTGCCAGCAGTTGTCATGGTTTACTTCATGGGCGAAATTTATAAAAAGCTAAATTTAAATTCCGATCGCACGTGCGGAAAAATTCCGCATTTAATAAATTTCACCCTTCAACAGTTAATATTTTCAATCATGCTGTGAAGAATTATCATGGAAAGAGAATGTCAGGAATGAATAGACCAAACGTTAAACAAGTACCCACAAGTCCTTATTTTGATTCACTTTCTACTTGACAGCATATCATTTCACCTTCCTTTATAGTGTATGGCGACCCTCCTATAAGAGGGTAGAGGGTAAGTGCTGTCAAAATTTACCTTACTTTCCTTAGTGATCCATACTTCATTAGTTTCAGCCTCCTGTAGAGTTAGAATCAAATAAGAGGGATACCTACATGTTTTTTTGCTGTTGTTGTTTTTTTGCTATAGGGGTTAATGGGGGTGCTTTAATAGTAAGTCAGATATCACATTTTAGTGATAAGGATTAAAGAACCCATAATCACTACTTTCTCTGAATCATTCTCAGCATGCTTACAATATTTTTAGACGGTAAATGTCAAACTTTAATACTGTTGTAAACTCAGTGCTATCTCATATATCATGTCAAACTCATTCACATGGCTAGTTGTTCATGTTATTTTCATCTTTTTATTTAGTACTTATCGGAGTAGTCTGAGGTACCTTTTTAACAATTTTTTTAAAAATTTTTATCTTAGGTATCCTTTAAGAGGGAATGTAGAAAAAAAAAACTACATGAAATATGTTGGAGCTTCTGTCATTCCTCCAAAGTCAATTAATAAAGAAGAAATGGATTACATGACTGTAAAACAAGTATATCGCATATTTTCACATTTTAAAATGTTACATAAGTGAAAATAATTATACATTACCAACAAAAATTAAACCGCTAAAAAAAATGTAAAGAAAAGTACTTGAACATAGTGAAGTTTGCAGGAATCTCAGCTGGGAACAGTGGTTAGTTTTCCTATTTATTGTTCGAACACACGGCATATAAACTTTAAGTGTTCCTTTCATGTTTGATAATGTTAATTAGTATTGTGTAAGAAAAAGGTGAGGGGATCAAGAAATCCTAATAAGATTATTTCCAATTTTAATACTGATTAAGGAGAAACGGAAAAGTGCAAAATCCTGTTTATCCAATATTCAAAAGTAAAGAGTAATTTAACACTATTTCTTTTACTTAATCTGCAGTATGTAAGTAGCAAT
This sequence comes from Pipa parva, assembly GCA_019650415.1. Classification (NCBI taxonomy): domain Eukaryota; kingdom Metazoa; phylum Chordata; class Amphibia; order Anura; family Pipidae; genus Pipa; species Pipa parva. The sequence goes on along the minus strand of WMED01016969.1, from coordinate 7,764 downwards.
CTTCTCCAACAGTGTAAAAATATAAGAGGCCTATTACTAACAGTAGGCATGACCTTAGATGCTAAATACAGCTGCAAAGACCTAAGATCGGCTAAAAACAGTCAGTACTGAGTTATCCTTGTGCATAACACACAAATAGAAAATACTGTATTTGAAAGCTTATCAGTGTTTTTATCTGTGGTTATTACATTTTCGGATATCAAAAGCTTATTTCATAATCTCATCAATAAAATCACAGTTTCTGATCACAACCCAAACCTGGGCGATAGATATGATTTTAATAGTGTATATACAAGAAAAAAAATTGTATTTTAGCAAAATATAAAATAAATTGTTTACATAAATAAGGATGAAGGAACAATTATAAACCACTGCAAATCTGATCTGATGCAATACAAAGATAATGGACTTGATAGATGATAGACTTTGACCTTTACCCAACAATTTTGCTTGATAAGAAGAGTTTTTGACTAAAACTTAGAATAAAAAAAAATTCCCTTTTTTACCCTTTGTAAATTCTTACAGTGACTTTTTGCAGATACAATTCATGGATAGGTTATTTTAAAAATTTCATGCAAGTTCATGTAGAAGAATTAAACTTTTCCTATTCTGTGTCACCTAGAAGGGGACATTCCAAAACCCACTTTCGGTTTCTTGTTGATTTTCAAGACAAAAATGGCTAGCAAAGCAAAACGCAGACGTGTGAGTGTGGTCGAAGTAATGAAGCGAGTGCTGCTAATTTCTTTGATAAAATTCACTGTTATTGCATGAAACATCTAATTTCACATTTTTCACCAAAAAAAATTAGGATTTCAATTGGCGGAACAGGAAATTTTATTGAATAGGAAAAGGTTAATACTGTTTTGAAGGCAAACAGTGGTTCCACCAAATAAAGCCATTCATTGATATCAGGTGGATGGTCAAAACTCAATTTTGAAGGAATAAAATTTAAAAATTCTAAGAACCATTTCTTTGAATGAAATTTTTGTTCAGTGAAAGAGAACAAGAGAACCCTGGTTGAATGTTTTAAATGGCCACACATTGTATGCAATGTATGTAATACTAATACCTAGGGCCAAAATTTAATAAACTCGGAAAAGCCCAATTTTGCTTTTCCGAGTTTAGCCAGAGAACAACTTGGCTGCGGTAAAAATCGCTCAATATTTTCAATCGATATTTACTGAACAAAACTTTTTTATTGAGTTTTTCAATCGAATTTTTCAATGGAAAGGCAGCCATATTTTACATTAGTAGTATTGCTACCTTTTTACTGAAAAATCAAGATAAAAAAAAATTCAATAGAAAAGCTTTGGTCAGAAATTATCGAGCAATTTTTACCACACAAACAGCCGAGATGTTCTCAGGATAAACTCAGATAAGCGAAATTGGGCTTTTCTGAGTTTAATAAATTTCGCTCATAATGTACATAATAAAATAAGTACAAAACTAAAGGAATGAAGTGTTTCTGAAAATATGGAGGATGTCTTTTACAATTCCTTGAAGCAACTATAATTGATGCTGGGGAAAAATCTGTAAATTTTGAAAGAGGTTTTATTTCTTTTAATAGTTTCTATGTCTTTAGCATTTACTTGTTGACAAAAGTAACAATGCAGATTTTCATATATATTTTATCCGCATTTAAAGGTACTGCCAAGTGTTGAACAGTTACTTGTCCAACTAAATGATATTGTTGAATGCTTAATTTTTGCTTGATACATTATTTACTTATTTTCATTGGGTTTACATTTTAGAGACACTTTCTCAAAAAATACACCTCTCTCACATAATTCCTCTTTAGCTGATCACTGTGGAATCTCAAGTCAGCAACTTCATCCACAGGTTTGAGAATTAAATAAAAACAATCAGAAGAAAGCAGGTGGGCAGGATCACTTTGAGGTTTTACACCTGCATGTTTCTGATTGGCTTTTCGGAATTTCAAATTCCCTGACTTAAAATTCTAAATTGAACTGGAAATAGGGATATGGTGTATTAATCTGCTAGTAAATTAAATAGTAATAACATTTGTAAATATATAATATATATATATATATATATATATATATATATATATATATATATATATATTTACTTTAAAAAAACTTATTGGTGACTGAACCATGACCACGGTCCTTTAAGACTATATTATAAATAATGGAGATCACATCCTTTAAGGGCAGTGACGGGGAATGCAGGGACTCAAAACTAGTAGGACTTTTCTAATCGTTTGTTTTATCTTGAATAGCAGAATCCTATAAGGTACTGGAAATAATGTTTGCATAGTAGAATCCATAGCATTTATACCCAAGATCACTTTATTTGCTTGCAATGACATGGATGACTGGTACTATGATAAGAGATAACATTGACTTCAGGGTTTGGTCATACAGTTTACATATGGCCCTATGATACAGACAATAGGTAAAGAATTAAATGGTCATATTGTGTAAACTAGATAAGGTGAGAACCAAGCTAATGAAAAAGTGTTGTGTATCTGTGCTCTGATTGTTCAATTGTAATTCAAAGTTTCTCCCAAGTGTGTGTCATGTTTTCAGTGAGGATGTGATTCTATTCCCTGTGTAGAAACAGGCTCCTGACCTGCAGCATTGTGTGTGGCATAATTTCAAAGGCACATGCTAATATGCTATGTGTTAACTTTTACCTCTCATCTGCAGTGATGCAGCAGCTATTTCCGAAATAGCAACATTTGTATAGCCAGCGCTGTTTATTGTTCCTTGCAAGATTTTTCAGACTATTGGACTTAAATTTTGTTGCTTCTGAGTTTGCTCATCTTGGATTGATCTACTGGTTTGATCTCAGGTCTGACTTGCAACTATTGTTTGAAAATCACCTGTCTCAACCATTGTCTGTATTTCAGCTTTGAATTAAATTTTTTCGCCTGTTTATGGGTGGCAAAAACCCATTATTGACTATGGAGGTGCTTTAGAACATTTTTTTCTAAGTCCCCATCAAAAAGATCAGTGATATTGATATCAATGGAAAAGGAGATACATTGAAAGTAATGTATTAACAAATTAATATTTATCTATATCGATACATTTTATTTGGCACTACATACATAAATTGAGGAAAATCAAAAATACAATAAAAAGGAAGAAACGACAATAAAAATAAAAAAAATGGCAAAAAGGAACGAACTGCAGCAAATAGGTCAAAATAAATTTCCCTCATTCCCCTATAAATTATAAGTTTTTTCCCAATTAAGTTCTAACAATCAAAAAAGATCGAAAGTGCCAAGATACCAAGTGACATTTTGGAATATGTGGAACAATCTTACAACTAAGATGACTAAGATGACTAAGAGTCAACCTTTTGGTAGTGCTATACAAAAATTATAAAGGAGAATACCCCATATAACAAAAAAATAACCATTTTACGATTTTTTAAATAAAGTGTTTCTTACAAGCAAGTTATATTATTGTAATACTTTAGTATAAAGATTAAAAAAAAATGACTGATTTTCCTTTCAGATATTGTGTTTTGAATTAGGTAGAAATTGCAAAAAAGGGTCATTAAATGCTATAAATTCTATCCCATTTCATTAATACAAAAACTAAGTTTTTCTGCAAAAGCAAGAACGTAATGGACTTAAAGACGTTATTTAGTATATCTTGGAAATGCACATCATTATATATTCATTTCTTAGCGCTTAAAATGTAATAGGGTATTTAAAATAGGGATTGATGTGCTAATGTGAAACACAGCATTTGCCTTGGGCTTTCTGCAAGTTAAAAAGAAATGAAACATGTTATAAAACTAGCAACCAATTCGAATATACACAACTTTTATTGTATTTAAAAGGGCAATAAAGGTTGATTTTAGTAGCTATATTTAAAAACTATGAATTAATTTATTTAAAGTGTTCAAACAAATGTAGCTTAAAATCCTGCTGGCAATGAAATTTAAATGCAAAAATGTGCACTAAGAGGCAGACATCTGACAAGGATCCACCTCCTTCATGAAAGTGCTGACAAAATAATGCTAATAGTTGGAGGCTGGTACTTTTTAAAAATAGGTTCAGATGTCTGTCTACCAGTTCACACTAAATCAAATTGGTAGCCAAAGCCAGGCTTAGAAGTAAAGAAGGAATATGGGGGATACTAAGGGGATAAATGATAAAAGTACATATGGTTTCATAGATGCAAGAATTCATGAAAATTATCACTTCTCCAACTTTGATTATTCAACAGAGGTCCTTATTTTCTATGATGTAGCAAATTTGCATTTAATGAGACATCTTATGCCAGCTATGTATTTACTCCCCTCTTTGAATTTATTGCCCTGGTTTGAGCAAGGTTCCTATTTTATAAGCTAGATGGAACATTTCTTAAAAATCTATTATTGTGCTTCCTGCACAATCTGGCTTTTTACTTCTCTCTGGGTAGCTTGGCACTGAAGGGGTCAATTCAATCTATTATTTTTCAGAACACCCTTCTCTGCTGTGCCTCTTTCTCCACCCCTTCCCATAATAGAGTACACTATGTCAATTTTATTCTTGATTAACTAGGGGGTAGCTATTTATTTTCTTTAAAAGTCATCTATTTAGGTTAATATCAGAGGAGTCTTCTTCCACTTTGCTCTCCAAAGCTATTGTTTCCACTGAACTAGTGCTATATTTATTGCTTTCAACTTTTACTAAAATCCTCTTGTCCTCAGGCAACAAACTTAGATATGTTATTCTTTGGGATGGAGCTTGAAGTGACTGAAATATTTTGTTTATTTTGTAAAATCACTTGAGTTTTAGATTCTAAAGGATAATACACTGGAAACAAGGCTTTACTTCACTTGCTTACACAATACTTCTGTTCTAAAATCCATATGTTGAATAGACTATTTTGTAGCACAAACAATAGTAATGTGTCTTTGTTGTCCTGAAGATATTTTAGCAAGTGCTGGACTGTCATAAACTACTTCAATAACATTGTGTGACCTAGATCTATTACCATTACTGTTTGCAAATGCATCTATATTTCATGCCCTGTCAACCAGTCAATACATCAGCATTTGTTCACCCAAACAGAATAAAAAACTGGCATATTTTCAAAAATAAATAAAGAAGGGACACTCGGTTTCTAACTAGTGTTCAACTTCTGATTCATCTGGCGGTTTCTATATATAGTGCAGAAGCTGCTTTTTTATGGGAGGGAGAAGGAAAATAATATGAATATGACAATTGATAAGATATAGAAAAACCCTGAAAAACCTATGAGTCTATAGGTATAATTGTATATAATTTATCTATTGTATAATGTAAATAACTGTTCCTGGTATTAGTTTTCCTATGCGAATGACAAATAAAATTCAAAATGGAAATATTTACTAGTACAAGCCAGGAACACACACAAAAAGATGGAATTACCATGGCAGTTGTTCCTATGTAATTCTTATAAAGACGTAATTTGGGAAATTGAATGCCTAATTTCTGCTCATTGATGGTTGCCCCCATAACCCACATATTCATGCCTGTACACCATGGGCAAATTGTTACAAAAAATACCTGAATTTCTGTTACATGTATGAGAAACAGGTGAAAAACTGCTGCGTAAATACACAGTCAGGGGATATTTATAAAAGTCTAATAGGGGCACATTTACTAAAGTCGAATTGCTTATCCCTATAAAAACTAATTTGGTTGGCTCTGGATTTAGTGATATTGATAGTATCGCCTATTTATCAAAGCACTGGAAGGCATTATCGCAGTGGATATCTCTGTGTATCAATATCGCCTGATTTAACGCTGTTCTGCATTATTTACTAAGATAAGTGTTTGTTTTTTTGGCTATTTCTGTTGCTTAATATATCGCCACTCTCCGGATGGCGTTATCCATTACTTTCAATGGGGCTGTAGTCTGCAGTTATGTTTTAAGTGTAACTTATCGATATCGCTATACACATGGATATTTATATCGATATTGATACCTATATCCATCCCCATAGACGCAACCGGTACCACTGCTTCTACAGATATCAATATCGCCGGGATAAATGCATATAACGCTCTAGCAGCACTATTGCCGCATAATAATAACTGGGCTACAGGGATATCATCCAATATCGCAAAATCTATGGCGATATCTGGCAATATGAGAAATGTGACTTTAGTAAATATGCCCCTTAAAGGTTTTTGGACCTGTTAAAGCTACTGAAATATTGTCAATATATTGATATGACCATTTTTGCCAGTTTATAAAGCTGCACTAATTTTTTCTTTTCGCTAAAAAGAGTTTGCCTGATTTAGACTGGTGAAAACCCATTATTCACTATGGAGTAGATTTGGTAATTTTGTCACAGTCAGATGAGTTTTCACTTGAAAAAAGAACTGCAATGAAAGGGGAACCATATTAAAAGCAATGCAAAGTGTTCCTATTTCCATCTTTTATGGCATTGACAATTTTGTTTTATTGGTCCTTTATAAAGAAAGCATTGATAAATGGTGAAATGAAGGAATCTATAATGTTGAGATGATCTTTATAAATTTCCCCCTCAGCATAATGTCACTGTGAGCTAAATCTCCACACCAATCACAGATAATAATGTTTGCCGAGTATGCAAAATTTGGTAAGTGTCACAAATTCACCCAGTCAGTAAACTTTGCACATTAATAAATAGAAAGGATAGAGGTATATCAGAGTATCACCCTGGGTACAGATCCAAAAATAAATAACTTAATATAGCCACCAACTTACGGTAAACTAGGAAGTAGGGAGAACTTGAACCTATATTTTGGAGGATCCATAAGCCCCCAACAAAAAAGAGGGGGATAATAAGAGGCTAAATGAAGGACTTCTACAAAATAAAGCAGAGGATAGTGATAAGGAGTGATTTGGAACATTGGATTTTTTATTTCTATTAATATTTTCTGAATTGACCTCACTAGTTTGTTACTGAAATGCACACTTTTGGGTGGGGGGCTTTATCTACTTTGATTTTGGCTGCATTGTGAATGCATGCCTGCTATATACATCACATAAAATGAAAATAAGTAAATTGGAACCAAATATTTCTACTAAATTTAAAATAATTTTATAATATATTACACTATAAAAGAAAAAAAAATAAGGGAGGCACATGTAGATAAACAACTTCTACTTCACAAGATAATAAAAGATAAAACACTTCATCCAAACAGTATTCATTTAGTGGATGGAAGTATGTACACCAAACTAAATTGGGGGAAACCCCTTCCAGTAGACTGTTCAAGTCATTTAGTGATGAATTGCTGAAGAATTGTCTGGTAGTCAACAATGAGGAAGGCTAAATTATTAAGAAGTATTTCTCCTAATCTTGAGATTAAAGTGGAGATGAGATGGCAAAGATTGTACTGTATATAATCATAAAAAAAGTAACTTCCTTAAAAATTGTTATAAGAATAAATGTTAGAATAAAGTTCTACAAGACCAATTAATAGGACGAAAGTTATTAAACTTGAAAAAACCTCTCTGGGACTTTCTAAGATTACCAAGAGAAATCTTGCGTTGTTCTCGCTAGATTTTTCGAGATTGAGTTTTTCGGTCTCGATTTTTTACATTTTTTTTTTTTATGGAAAGGTAGCCATACTTTACATTAGTAGCAAGGCTACCTTTCCATCGAAAATTTTGAAAAATTGGGATTGAAAAACTCAATCTCGAAAGAAATCTTGCAAGAACAATTCAAGATTTCTCTTGGTAAACAGTTTATTAACTTTCGCCTTAGTGTTTAAACATAAATTTATTAAATGCGTAATTTACTGCATGTGCGTAATTTTTA
>WMED01016968.1:0-13140 GCA_019650415.1 Pipa parva | reverse complement strand
ATTTAGGTAGATACATCATTTTGAAGATGTTAATCCTTCCAATCAAGGTTAAGGGTAGGGATTGCCATATTTTGAGTGTTTTTTCTAATTTGGTGATCATTGGTATGCCTTTTTTTGTGGTTTTAATTGTGTGTGTGGTTGTGCCACAGCAAAATGCCTTAGAAAAAGGGCACAAAACAATATCCAAGAGTTTGTGTTTTGATATCACAGTGGGTATTATTAGTTTATTTTTAGAAGAGTAGAGGACACAAAGTACTGAAAAGCTTGGCCCCCAAAACTCTTACAAGCTCTTATTTACTCAAAAGTCAAAGAGACCAACAATTAGTTTTAAAAGTTCTGTATTCTAGACTACAGTAAATGTACACCATATGAATGCATATCTAGAGTTTTCCAAAATGTATTGGTGCTTCCCATGTGTAGGAAAAGGGTTTGTGCTCCCGTGAGAGCGTTTTGGACAAAGTTTATACTGGCAAAATCTTTACACTTAAAACAACACCAAACCTACAGTAATTATGGTAGGAGTTGCAGGGGTTTGGAACCTTTCTGAATCAAAAGTGTTTTAAAGTGGGAAAGGGCTGTTTTTCCTTCTAATTTAATAATAAAATAATAAAAAAAGGCAAATCATCTAAATTACAGTGGTAAAACACCTCCAAGAAGGGCTGGGATTTGTATCTAAACTGTATAGGTATTGCTGTTGAGTGAGTTTTCTTATAGATATTTAATGATTTCTAATTTAAGAATTTTTTTTTTGTTTGTTTGCAATGAAGATGCCTCGTGTTTGCTGAGTTCTGGAATTATTCATATTACGTGCACTGGATTTCACAAACAGGTAATTTTTGTGGTGGAATAATTTAACAGCTCTGGCTCAGTAAAAGGGCAGTACTTTCTAAACCTGAAAATGCCACAAATTCCTTTATAATTACTATATATTCAATCTGTGCATATAACATTTCTAAATGGTCTCTGCATAGTATTTTAAAGAAATATTACAGAAATGTTTTATTTATATTGTAAATTTCTTTTCTCTTAGTTCTCTTTGGGTAGACAGGACCATGGGCTAAAGCCCCCTCCTACTGGAGGTAGGACACTAGAAGAATTTGGACTCCTCCTTTAGGGGCTTTACCCCTGACACAGGAAGAGATTAGCCAATTTTCCTAGTGTCCTTTTTCCAGGAGGTAAAGAGCTGGACCCATGTCTAGTATACAGATCAGTATACAGCTGACAACCAGGATTTATTAGGAGACAAAATCTTTGAGCCCTCCATCCTTGAAGGCTACTGCAGTCTTCTAGTAAGAGATCCGCAGAATTGTATAACATGAACTACTCTATTTACCCTGGGACTGGTAAAACCGATCTAACTGTAAGTAGAGCACTATCACCTCTGACTAAATTCACCCCCGTCACCGCCACATGGGTCCCTTCCTCAGGTTCACAAGGGTGGCACTTCACTATATTAATGTTGCGGCTTCTGCCTTCCTTGTTGGAGGACCCAACATCACTTCCTACTGGTGCGAAAATTCAGTAGAGAAGGGAATGCAATGGAAGCCATTCTTCCTGCAGTGCAGAGGCAGTGACGGCTCCCAGGACTGAAGTATTCTCTGTTTTCTCTGGGAAAGGGAATTATTAAGTAGTAGCTTTAGAGTGCTACTCGAGGGAGAGACATTGTTGTAAAATTCAGTGACTGTTACACCCACACAGGATAACAAGCTGACATAACATATAAGAAACCCTTTATGGAAATACCTACAGGCAGTTTCTAAACAATCCGTACATCACATTTAAAGTGGACCTGTCAGGGCCTGCTTCCATATCTCGAGTTGGGTTTTGAGGGGCTAAAAGGATGACTGACATAAAAAAAAATTCCTCCAACCAGATCCCTTAAATCACGATCTAGCAGGGATCTGGAGGAGCTATAATGTCAATCATCATTTAGCTCCACCCTCCCCGACCTTTAAGTCTAGCATCAGAGCAGGAAAGAAGTAGGGAGTGTGCTTCTTTTAGTACAGTCTTAGGTGATTGATAAAAGCATTCAGCTAAGACAACTCCCTGCTTCCTAAAAAGAGTCTGTTAAGTAGATCTGACAGGTCCACTTTAAGGTTTACTTTTTTTTTTTGCATACACTTATTATGCATTTGTAAAAATGGAAAATACACAAATTGTTCTCTTTGTTGTTTCTGCACAGCTATGAAAAGTGATCCTAAAACCTCTGCCTCTGAGTCTTGTTAGCCCTCAGGGAGTAGTGATACCTGTTTGGGTACAGCAACTCTCTCAATCATTACAGAGACTCCCAATTTACTTAACACTGTTGGAAAAAAAATGTTTGATACATTTTCCACAGATTGTACTAAGTCTACATGCAAACAACAAAATAACATGTCGGACATAGCTTCATCAGCATCAATAGGGATCCCTTCATCAGACAAAGGAGCAATTCTCTCCAACTCTGAGGAAGATTTTACAGGAAAAAGAATCTCTAGCTTCCTATGACAAATCAGAGACCGTAGGCAACCTCATACAAAAAAGTACTAGAAGCATTGCATATTTCAAGTCCTGAACAGGGTACTGACCCTACTAAAACCTCTGTCCAGCTTATGAAAAATTAGACCAAATAATGCTTACTGAGTGAGAAAAACCTGATACTCCTTTTCAACCCTCTAATTGTTTCTCTCAGTCTTAACCATTCGTTAATGAGGCATTACACACCTGGGTCTCTTCCCCTTTCGATGCATCGGTGTCGAGATTATCTTAACATGCAACCATACCAATTCCTGACACAGCGTCATTTAAAGATGTGACAGACATAAAGATGGAGGGACTGCTAAATAATTTTTTTTCAGCCACTTGCTCCGTGTTCTACCTTGTCTTCGCTTCAGCATGGGTATCAAGAGTATGTGAAAAATGGATTGGCCATCTTATAGCCCAGGGGTTAGGAACATATGGCTCGCGAGCCAGATGTGGCTATTTTGATAGCCGCATCTGGCTCGCAGACTGTAACGAGCAGTGCTTGCATGTGCACACTTCTCTTAACTGCTGCCAGCTGAATGCCGGCAGGCGCTGTAGAGCCATACCTCTCTCAGCACTTCGGGTTTCTAGCCAATTTGGAGCTGCTGACGTCACATATGACCTGGGTTTCTAGCCAGTCCAGAGCCACTGTCATCATGTATGACGTCAGTGGTGGCAAATTCAAAAGTGGCTGAGCATAGCTGAACTTAATATGGCTCTCTCAGCCAAAAAGCTTCCTAACCCCTGTTATAGAAGCTATGCAATCTGGAACCGACGACAGCCTACATGTAGCATTTCCTCTACAAGAGGCAATTGCCTATCTATGTGACGCACCATTGGATGCCGCTAAAGTAATTGCCAGATCTAAAGCTATGAAATAGGCAGTTTTCAAAAATGGAATTCTCTGATTTCGCATTTGTCAAGACTTTTCCTAAAGTTTTGCCCATCTTCAGTGACTATTTTTGTCATAGCTGTAGAACTGATGGATCATATTTCTTAAATAGTGTATCATGTTATAAAGGAAGACTAATCCTGATGTGCTAGCAAGAAATAGCAGACAAAATATTGCTGTATGCAAGCAAAAATGTTTTTATGAATTTCTGTAAAATGAAGATATCCCATACACCTTCATGGAATATACATTAAAAACACCTAGTCTGCAAAGAAAAAGCTGTATTTTTACTAGAAACACCAGACTGTCCATATGGTCCACTGCAGTAGTGTTTTCATAGATGAGTGGTGACCTTTTTAGTCTGTTTTATTCCACAACTTGACATTCAAGGGTTCCCCTTCACACACATGAATAAGTAATCCCAAGGGAATAGTACAGGACACACCACCTTCCAACATATTTCAGTATATCTTGCAGAGCTTCTTTTGGCAACACTGATTGAAACATCTCTAGCTGCTGAAGCTTCACTCTCAACTTGAAAATATAACTGTGCAAAAAATTTTAGGAGACGTTCATCAAAATACATCAACTTGGTGAACACACAAGTGAGTGCACTCTAGTAGTGGGGAAACTCACCAGATCAAAGATACGGTAAAGGCATTTTTACTACAGGAAGGAGGAATATTTTAGAGGGATTACAAGTGCTGCAGAATGAAGAGGTGAGTGAGGATTTTACTCATCGTTTTTACACTTTACAATACTTTAATGGGGCAAACTTTATAAATAGGGTTTACTTACACTTTAAGCAAACATCCCAATTGAAATGACAAAATTTAAAGGAACATTAAAGTGTAAATAAACTCTATTTATAAAGATTGCCCCATTAAAGTATTGTAAAGTGGGAAAACGATTAATGAAATTCTCACTCACCTTTTCACTCTGCAGCACTTGTTATACCTCTGTAAAATATTCCTCCTTCCTGTAGAGTAGGAGGCCATGCCCCCTCCCCTCTCACATTCTCTGTCTTAAAAACAGACACTGTCTGGTCAGAATTCAATGCTGCAGGGCTTGTAGCAGTGAAAGGAAAGTATCAGATTACTAAACATGCACTAGCAGAATGAGTTATTGTGTGACCTCACTAGGGTGAGGTGATTTCTGGGCATTATACAGGAAGAACCTGTACATAGAAATGCTAAGAAGAAAGGCTGCTTGATTAAGAGGTGATAACTCAAAAACACAATCTTTTTACTTTTCAGTGTTTAAGTTTGTTTCTACATTTTACATATTATATATGTATAGTTTGGTCAGTAACTTTACTCACACTTTAAACTCTAGACAAGATGAATTGTATTTTTTTTTTTTTATTGTAGGGCTTGTTCTGCACATTTAACTTAACTAAATAGTGCTCCAGTGTTCAAGATTTGTGCTGGTCTGTAACTTTTTTGTTTTTTCTTCTCCCTATTCCTGAACTCTGATAACCATGCATCATTGTAAAGGATATAAGCAGAAAAATCTTGCTACTATAAAGAAGTGTTTGAAAAACTAAATCTAGGTAATGGTTTTTACACAAGAATAACTGGATAAAATTGATGTATGTATTAGCAGAATAATTGAAACCACAAAAGAATAATGTGTTTGAAAAAAATGTTTCCTTCTGCTTATTAGCAAATGTTGTCATTTGACTTTGTAGACATTACATTTTTTAAAGAAGTCTGGCTCTTCTTTACATGAAGCCATCCCTGATGCATATAACAGATGTCTTGTTGCTGGTATTTTATCACCAAAATTTGCTGAAGTTGAGCCATCTAATTTGAGTCAGGTTAGTCCATATTTTATAATTATTCTCTTTCTCAAAAATTTTTAGACACCATTATATGAAGATGTATATTGTGTGCAGCTGTACGTTATTGATGGTGCATGGATTCCATTATCGCCAGTAGTCATTTTTGCTAGATGGCTTCTTAAGTTGTCTATGCACAGTGATTTATTTTGACACCCACTTTTTAAATCAATTTTAGTATTTTTAAAATGATCAGACTATCCATAAGAAGTCTAATAATTAGCCCAGTAATTGTATTTATTGTTACGTAGTTTCAGTTATTCTATACAGTACTTGGGTACAGATACACTGGACTTGGAGGTACAAATCTAAAACAAAAAGCCTGAAAGAGCTCTGAAACAATACATTTAGATAGTACAACAAAAGTTAAAATAAATAGATTGTATTTTGAGTTAGAACTTCATATGCATTTTGAACATTGAGAGTGTAATGTAACTGAAGGATAGGGCATTTTTTTCTTCTTCAGGTTTAATTTTTTTTTTTTTTTTTTTTTTTTTAATTTATACACAAACTGGCAGATTTGAGGGAATGTTAATATTTTTGTTGGTATAGTAATGTTTTTCATATATTTTAGGAAGAACAGCTGCAAGCTATTTTATCAGCTGCAGTGGAAACAAGTTCTCTAGGACTTTTAACCAGTTGCATTAAACGGTGGACTGCAGAAGGTAACCCTTTTAATTTATTGTAAACTGATTTAAACACTTCATAAACAGTTTAAAATTTGCTGAATTCTGTTACAATTTGAAATTTCATAGAGCAACCCAGATCTGCTGCAAACCTACGATTTGTGCTTGAATGGACATGGAAAAAAGTAACATTAACGAAACAAAAGTTCGATAGACTGTGTAAGTATTCGTCCAAAGTTCTGTTATTGTTAGCATTTGTTTTAGTTGTATGCAGGAAATCACTAACAAAGATATTTTTTTAAAACTGGAGTGCCCGGAGGAAACCCACGCAAGTGCGGGGGGAACATACAAACTCCATGCAGATGAAGTCCAGGGAATTGAACCCAGGACATTAGTGATGCAAGGCATCAGTAAACTGTAAAGATGGCATTTAAAGGACTTGGGAATTTCATTTGACAGTAAAATTAACTGTAGAAACCAGTGTCAGGCTGCATAAGAGTTCAATACAAGTATCTCTCCTGTAAGTTGTTTATACCAATGACTGTAACTATAACTTGGCATTCTCTGCATTTAGTGGAAAGATGTTGCTGCACTAACGCAGAAGGTGGTTCCTTATTATAAGAGGAATGAGACTATGGTAATCCCTGGATGTTTTTCTAGACTGTTGAATATTGCAACTTATGGGTGCTAGATTGCTGGAAATGGGTTCTTGATCAAGGGATTTATTCTAATTTCCATATTAGGAGTTAGAAATACATTTCTCTCAAGATGTGCATAATTGTCAATGGAGTTGTTTGCTTTCCGATGGGTTTACCAGTACTGGATGTATTTTCTTATTATTTTGCCCTTACAAAAAGTATGTTACTATTTATTTTAGCTTATCCTATGTTTTATAGCTAATTTAAAAATCCTTTAATGATGTATGTAAAATTTATAATGCTATATTTATTTTGTAGGTTTTCCGCTTTTTGATGGGTCATGCAACTTTATTGACCCACATACTCTTCAGTCCCTACAGAAGTGCCATTTATGTCTTGGCAATTTGACAATGATCTTCAAGTGTTTTATAGCAGAAGCTCAATGCCTTACAAATCAGGGTAAGTATATTTGTGTCTTTCCTTTATGATATTTGTAAGATTCAAGGTTTGGTGGAAACTCTTAAAATTACTATTTTTGTTACCATCAGAACACGTACAATAATAATATGATACTGCATTCTGAAATTTAAAAAGGATTTTCCACTGCAATAGAAATATATATTAGTATAAATAATAAAATAGCAATGTTTTTAAAATATAAAAACCTCAATCTCCACCTCTGCAAACATAAAAAATGCCATGCATGAGGCCCTTTCTCAAAGGTCTTGATCTTGGTACTCCTGTGAAGGGGATACTGAAATATCATAACATAAACCTTGATGTGGAGATGGGCAGAAAATAGATTGGACTTGGCCTGCCCAATGTACAGGGATAAAAGTCTCTGGTTTATAACAAACTGTACTTGGAAGTCAGTGCTAATCTGGTGTTGTGCGATTGCATAAGTGAACCGAATAGCAAGTATAGATTTAAAGAATGCTCATCTTAACATCACAATTTTACAGAAACACTGGACATTTCTCAGTTTTGAATAGGAAGTCTTGATTTTACTGTTCTGGTGTCTGATATTCAGTTTCTCAGTCTTTCCAAACCTTTGCAAATGTGGTGGTAGTACTAGTGGCCAATTTAATGAAAGAAAGGTTAAGCAGTATCCCACGAGCTGGATGACCTACTGTTTGTGGTAAAATTATAGGTTTAGGTAGAAAGCCAAGTGATAGGAGTAGAGGAATTCCCAGCCTTTGGAAGTAAAGTCCTTCAGTCTGTGGTTCAGACACAACCTGTTCCATCAGGACCCCTACTCTCTTGGTACACTTTGGGAAGCTCCATGGTTCCCATGTCCCCCGCAACAAAAGAGAAAAAGAGATTTATACTTGCTGTTAAATTGGTTTCTGGTAGTTGTAGGGGGACAGAGGACTTCTTCCCTCCCTGCTATTTTGCTTTGTTATGCCATGTTATTGTTGGGTTACAGTATTTCTGTTCAAACATGTTATTAATCATGATGTTTTTTTATATTTTGCCTGTGCAGTCCTTGGCAATCAAAACTAAATTAAGAAGGGAATGAGGTAGGGATAAATGGGAAAGAGGGAGAATCTTAGACAGATTTTTGCAGTGTTCTACCTCCTGATGGGAGGCACCTTTTACCCACTGTTCTTGTGTCCCCCTATGACTAAGAGAAACAGATTTAATGGTTAGTATAAATCTTTTTTCTAAAAGTATTCTTTTAAGCAGTGTCATACATTGCATGCATTCTGGTTGTATGCTTAAATTTTTGTTTTTATAGTGTGTGTAACTTTGTCAAGACTCATAACCCTATGATATAGGTTAGTCACATTTATTAATATACATTTATCAGATCTGGAGTTGTGATACTATCATATGGCCAGTTTGGCTTCCTGCCTAGTAGATTTACATGTTTCATAGTCAGTATTTTCTTTTTAATTGTTTTTTTTTCCTTCTTTTCTTTTGCTTTTACAGGATTAGTTGACTTAACAAACAAACAGTCTGTGACCAAGCTGTTAACCCTGTATGCTTCAGTTGTCCTTTGGTTTTGTCGTTCTGGTTTGTTACCAGATTCCTCAGGTAAATATTTAAGTAGGCAGAATATCATGTAAGTTGTATGTTTTACTTTATTCTTTAATTGTTTGCATTATTATTTAATTACAGTAATGGTTTATAGCCCACATCTTTTATAATTTTTTTCCTACTTTTTCTTTAGATGAATCAATGCAGTTAAGTAGACCATATTACAAGTACCAAGTAGTACAGCAGTATTACACAGGCCAAAGGAAAAAGCTGGAACATTTGTCAAGGTACAGAACAAAATATGTGGACACTTGTGTTCGTTTTGGTCTTCATAACCTCTATAATGCCTCTTGAAAGCGGGACACCTATTGGCATTTTTTGTAGTCTGTATCATTCAACTGCTCTGATGTATTCAAATGCA
Source organism: Pipa parva (assembly GCA_019650415.1). NCBI lineage: Eukaryota > Metazoa > Chordata > Amphibia > Anura > Pipidae > Pipa > Pipa parva. The sequence continues at coordinate 4,241 of WMED01016968.1, read as the reverse complement.
TTTTACAGATTGGGCATAGTATTGGGACAGCCATAGTTCTTAGCATAAAGGTTTCGCTTTCATGGAATAGTGTAGTCTACTTTTTATCCCTCCATGTCATACTCTCTATGTTCTTAATTCAGAAGTACAGGAAGCTGCAAACACTTACCTTAAAGGATCAGTCTTGTTAGGATAAAATCATAACTATCAGAATACTGATAAACATGTGGCAAAAACACAGCATGATTAGGCTTCCAATGCTAGATTTGTGTGAAATGGAGCCATCTATTGAATGTAAATTTGAGCAAGATGCAAGAACTTTGAGTTTATTATGTAGCTAGCATGTAGACTGATTTGGCTACATTTGCCAAAATGCTTTAGTTTCCCTTTAAATTACTTGTGGACTAATAACTCAGGCCTTGCATATACCTTTTTCTCAAAGCTACCAAGTTCTATCTGATTTAAACACTTCTACTTGAGTACCAATTAATTTTTAGAGGTAGCAAGAGAATTTTCCTCCCTTGTCTTTCTTGTATATACACATTATCAGTAGTTGAATAATTTTGAGAAACTTTTTTTTTTTACCTTCTTACAGAGGAAAGTGGAACAATAATTCCTTGATGATTGATGGACTAACTAGTCAGTTTGGAGATAGAATTGAGAAACTGTGGAGCAGAGATGAAAATGGCATGGGGAAATATCCACCAGCTAACTTACATGTAAGAATTTACTTTTAACACATCCATTTTAAGTTTAATTTTATTTTTGGTGAATATTATAAAATATATATGTATGTGTTGGAGATAAAATTGTGAAATTCTTTCAGTACAGTGATTGTTCTCCTTGAGCCCTAAGAGACTGTTTGAGCAGCTCCATTCACTTTTCTTCTGTAACATTGGGATTTTAATAAGATTCTCATTCTGAAATGTTTGTACAGTATTGATAACATGCATCCCTAAGGGCAAGGCTACACTAGGATTTTTCTTGCATGCAGTTAAGATTATTATACAACTGCAATAAAACACATGCCGTAAGCTTAAATATCTTTTGCCATGTCTGGAGGGTTGCCGTGACAAAATGTACAAAATTGCTCATATGCATTTGACACAGCAAAATGTCATGGTGGTTTGATGAAGTTGTTCATGCCATTTATGTGCGCTTTGTCAGAGTCATAGCCACATGTTTACAAAAAAAAAAAATACAGTGCCTTTTGCAGCTATACCATAATAGGGGCTGTTTTAACTTCTCTCTCAGGTTTGGTTTAAGGCACAGTATAGGTATGTAAATTAAATGTCTGTTTGGTCAATTATACAAAAGATGGTTCTGCACAAATTAGGTAAGGGAAACCATCAAAGTAGATGGGGTTGCAAAAAGTAAAACTATATATACAAAAAATATGTGTTTAAATAGCATGCAAAAATATCACCTGCACTCCTTGACATCCCTTTAAGAAGTACATGGCATCCTCCCCTCATACGGTGGTGTGTGTAAGTAGAATTAAGTGTGACCATTCGTACAATAAAATCAAATTTCTCTTACTTCATGGAGGACACAGGAACACTGGGTAAAAGATGCCTCCCACCAGGAAGTAGGACACTGCAAGGATCTGACAAGATCCTCCCACTTTTCCTTTTATCCCCACCTTTTCCCCTTCCCAGCTTAGGTTTTACTGTGGCTTCTGCACAAGTAGGTTCTCAGGACAGATACTTCTAGTGAGGTTTGATGTAAGGATTACTTTGGTCAGTGATTAGCACTGACACCAGGGGTTGACACCTGAAGTTGGATCATTAATTCTGACTTTTATGAGTGAATCCCCTGCATGGGATATCCCACTAGATATGAGTATTCAGATGGACGGGCATAACTCTGTTTCATCCTGTCTTTGCTCCAACATGAGTACAGTGTACTGACCAGTGTGGGTTTGGAGAGATGGGTAAGTACAATAATTCCTCTCTGTCCTTCCCTCATTCCTCCCTACTAAAAAAAATAAGTTTCTTCCTTTAGCAATCGTTTAGCTTACTATTAAAATACAAACTATTTGAGAGGGACAGGGGTCCGTCACCTGGAGTGGGTTAATCGCTGACACCCTACCATGGCCCCCAACCCCATCAGAGCAATGGGGTTGGGGACCTTAACCTAATTATGGCCCCGCCTAATTCCCTCACCCCCTATCTAACTCCCTCACCCCCTACCTAGCCAAGTGATGAGGGGACTGAGGTGGGCCCGCACCACCTAACTAGTGGGGTGCCGGTCCGTCACATCACCTGTAAAGGAAAGAAGAAAAACATTTAACTAAAATACTAAAAAAAAAAAAATTATCACCAAATCTAAACACAAGCAGGAGGCTACTATTTCACAAGCCACAGGGGGTAAAATAAGCACCTTGCTCCCCCCAACAAAAAACCAAGACCTTCAATACAGCTTGAAGGTTCAGATGAAGTAGTAATTAAAGGACTCAGTCCTTCTATTCCTATGACCTCTCATCTCCAGACCACTGCACAGCATTCAGTGATGAGTAGGCGTCCAAAACCAGATCAACCTGACAAGGACTCAATACTGCAACCAAGTCCTCTGTGGACTAAAACAAAGTTAGCATGACTCTCCCTCCAAATCACCAGGTAGGAGGAAGTTTGAAAGCTGCATTTGCAGCTTGGAACGAGATTTCTAAAAGGAACACTCTGGAAAAAATTGAAAAAAAATGCATGTGTTAGTAAATATGAATTACTAACTTTTATTAAATGCATTTTATTTTCAATTTTGGCCCTAAAATGAAATATCTTACCTGTCTAGAAGCACTTCCTTGTTTAGGATTCCATCTTCATCTGTGCCGCGGACTCTAAGGTGTCCTGGAGCTGTAAATCTTCACAGCCGCGATCCTCTGCTTTCACTGTGCAGCCCCGGTGCCGGCTTCTCCTAATAGTCACATGGGAGAGCGCCGCATCATCTCCACTTGAGTGGAGTCCTACAAATTATGGTTCAGGCCTAGTCTGTTTCTTTATGGACCCACCCTCTTGGGAGACATTCCAGTGTTCCTGCGTCCCCCACAAAGTAAGAGAAAAGGAGATTGATACTTCCAATTAAATCGGCTTCTTTTTGTCTAGGGGGGACACAGGACTTCCCCCTGCTATACTGTTTTGTTTATGCCTTGTTATGGTTCGGTTACTATTTTTCCTTTTATTAACAGTGTTGTGTTTATATTTGCTTTTGCAGTCCCTAGTAGTCACACCTACTGTAAATTGGGAAGGGGAAGAGGCAGGGATAAAAAAGGAAAGTGGGAGGATCCTGTCAAATGCTTGAAGTGTCCTACTGTAACTGGTGTTTCTGTTCCCCCCCCCTCCCCCCCCCAAGACTAAGAGAATCCGATTTTAACATAATCTTACATGTAGCAATACATGTATATGTGATGCATCATTTATTTAATGTATATTTGCTATTTCAGCTATATTAACCCATGGTGTGCTGTATCCTCCGTATCTGCAATTTCATTTTATTGGGTTATCAACCAGTGGGGTCGCACCTGGTCACTTAGAGAGATTTTCCTGCATCAGTTTATATGTTTAAGGTTTGAATATATGAAATAACAATTTGATTTTATTGTACTAATAGGTCACACTTTATTCTACTTACACTCACCACCGTATGAGGTGATTATGTCATATCTTCTTAAAGGGATATCTAGAAGTGCTGATGATAGTTCTTTTAAACACATTCTTTGTAAATGGCAGTTTGATCTCCACTGAAGCATTCACACACTTGCATACTAACAACCTGATATGCCTATGTATAGCTAATTCGGAGTGTTTTATTGTCCTTATTGGAAACCGATGGCCATTTACCACATGCTGAAAGAACAATAACGAATAAGTAAATTGCTCCTTTGCCTTTTTATTTATTTATTTATTTTAACAGGCCCTCCTTGATTTGTACCTCCTGGAAAATGCAGATGAAATGAGCAAACATTCTATTGTATCCTTTTAACAGCTGCGGAAAATGTAGCTAGCTTTTTACCTCTTTTGGGTTTTAAAAAAAATATATAAATATATATATATATATATATATATATATATATATATATATATATTTTTTTTTTTTTTTTATTTTTTTAATGGAAATTTAGATTCTACAACTGCAACATGTTTAAAAAAAAAAAAAATTGCATGTGTTTTTCTGAATATATAGATAGAGAGACGTACTGTGCCAAATGTATTATACAGTCATGGCCAAAAGTTTTGAGAATGACACAAATGTTAATTTTTACAAAG